>OOFE01037691.1:0-13898 GCA_900323365.1 Monocentris japonica | reverse complement strand
GTATATTTCTATTTTTTTCATTTTTTGTTTATTAGTGATTGTTTTATTTTTTTTTAGTTATGTTGTCAATTGGTCTCTCACAAGCAGCAAAAATCCACCTCTAAAAGAAGCAACAAAGAGAAATATGTAAAATGCATGGTTGTCTATTGCGTATGGCAAAATACGGGCACTCTTCATACCTTGACCTAAGGTCTTGTAGTTTTTAATCATTATAATAGAGAGCAAAGAACACACAAAAATCACCAGGAATCTATTTGGAAACCAAACTTCAGGGAGCATTCAGGACCAATGTTCTCTGTAAGCTGATGACCTATGATTATTTATCACACTGAGAAAATATCTTGTCAGTCATCAGTCAGAAATTTAGCGGATATTAGTGGGTTTGGAAGTTTTGGTGGTAAATGAGATTTGATATATGGACTTTGCCACAGCTTAGGGTTTACTGAGTTTTATTGAGCCCCAGCTGTCGGGTGAAGATAAGGGTAATGAAGCTGAGAGGATCCTAGCAGGGAACTTTAATGTGATCCTTTAAAGGGGTACTATTTTAGGAATTAAAAATGTTATTAAAGATATTTAATGTAGACATTGCTAAAATTTCATTTTGTTTCAGCAGTTAAATTTCATTTTCAAAAATCGTTTTTTTACAGGCAGTTTCAGACTAATGCCATCCATTGCAAGTCTAAAGTCGATATCTTAATGTGTTTCAGTGCATCTGCTCGGGAAAACATGGATGCCCGCAGCAAACTCATGTTTGTATGGCAAGTCTCTGAATTTCACCAGCATCTAAAGAGGACCTACATCAACTTCTACAGCGCCATTAGTGAAGAGAAACGGCGCATATCAGTGAACTAGTAATGTTAACGTTAGTAGGCTAGTACCACACCTAGTAAAAGACTTCTATCTCTTAATTAACTTAACTCGGACCAGTTGGATGTTGCCTGAGTTTCCGACTGGGAATTCCGACTTGAATTACTGTTATATTGCACTCAGTTTTTTCTGAGTTCCGAGTTCAATGGATGCTTGTTCAATGGACACTTGCTATTCAAAAATGAGATTGCTGTGGGCGTCCATGTTTTCCCGAGCAGATGCAATGGAACACATTTAGATTGGAAGTCCGGAATACCGAGTCGGAGCTATCGACTTCAGAGTACAATGGATTGCACCATTAGTCTTGAAATTCATTCAATAAATACCATTTTAACTACACTTATTTACAAAACATCATGAAGAACATTACTTTTTCTCGAACCATAGTTTGAAAACAAAATCATGAAAACTGAGTAACATGTGATCTTTAATATCTAGAAACAAGGTCTGTCAGAGGGCCCATGCAGAGCCAGACTGGTTTCATTTGTCATTAATCAGATGGGTTCTAGACGCTGCAGCAGACCAACAACCCTGCCAGACTGTCATTAACCTACGGCTAAGTATGCTGCCTTTTATTGCTGTCGGAAATATCACAACAAGTTGAGCGAACATTAACATTACAATTACAGGATGTAACAAATATATGACGGGAAAAGTGGGAATTTTCTATGATACCAGAATTCCTGAGAAGTGACCTTTAGGGGACAGAGAGTATGGAAACTGTGTTACCTTTATTAACAAGTCATCATTTTGTTTGGCATTCTATGGAAATAATCATTATTTAAAGATTCTATTGTCACTCATTGTATTGTTTTTAGTTGTCACACATGCAAAAGTTTGGTAAATAAATACATTAAAATATTAATTACACAACTGATTTTCTTTTCTTTCTTCTTCATTCTACTGCTGCAGCAAAAGGGAGCTCTGTGCTGTTTGATTTTTAAAATAAAATGCCACCAAAAATGACTTTTGTTACAGGCGCCATTTAGTCATTTCCCACCAAAACCACTTGAATGCACCAAAAGCCTTATTTTCGACCTGCGACATTGAAAATAGGAGCTTGCGTGGAGCACTTCAAGGCACCATTAGGCTATCTAACAAGCTATTCTATTTGTAGGGGCATTACTAAGGATTTTGTTTATTCCTTTTTAATTACATTTAAACGTCGTTTGTGGATTCTGAGAAGCAGAATAAAACAACGTGTACCCACCACTCTGATGTCAACTGGAAATGCTGAATATGACACAGCAAGCACACGCACACGAACAGGAAGCAAATGGTGCATGAAATCCCAAATGCAGTGGTATATGCACACACACTTTCATACACAGGGGAATAAACAGACCGTATGCTAAATATTTTTTCTTTCCAGGGGAGACACATATATATGTATATATATTTATTTACTTACAAATTAGTCCCATATGCCATGTTTTTTTTATATATATAAATGCCCTGTAGTTATAACTATTTAGAAATGGTTGGTTTCATAACTGTCATACATTATTCCCCTCCTTTCTGTCCAGTACTGAGTGAATGCTCTTCTTCTTGCTGGCAGCGTTGGTAATAAGCCCTAATTATCCTGATAGTATGCAAGGTTTCTGTCAGTCTGTGTCCTAATAACGAGCCGCATGCTGTGTTGACAAATTGGGTGGAAAAGTGGAAAACGGAACTGCTTTGGGATATCATTTCATTGCATTCTGCACTACAATTAAAGGCTACTTCTTTAGAAATATTTTTCTCTATTTCCAGTATAGGCAAACATATATAAAATCACAACTTTTTTTTACGCCTGTGTTTTGCTGACCCACGCGTTTACGGAGGATGTGGAAGCAATCATCTGCAGCGGGGATGGATTTTGTGGTAAATGAACTGTGTAGAACCAGTAACACCCTGATCAGCGATGAGAAATTGGATTCATTGCATTGCGGTACATTACAGAAATCAATACTAAATTGTTTTTTTTCTGTAGTGGGGTAATCTGCTTGAAGTAAAACTATATGTATTGGCTCGCATGACAGTCTTTGGTGACGAGCAGGGTCCTAAATTAATTTCTTTGACTAGTTTAATTGGGATAACCATGCCTGTGTTTTGTATATATATTTGGATAACCAGGTCCATATTTTATATTTTTGGATAACCAGGTCAATATTTTATATTTTTGTATAAACAGGTCCATAGTTGCAGAATAACCTTTCCGATTTATACCATCTATGAGATAAATCTGCTTCTATCGGTTTAAGTATATTGGGCCACGCTGTTTTTCTTTATAGCCAGCATTTTTGAAAATCCTTGCACCTGCTGATATTTAAAAACAATTATTTCGTTGAAAGATTATAAACAATTTTAGGTATATCGTCTACGCAAAGCAGATTCCGAATGCATTTATTACTTTTGGAATAGCCAGTGGATTTTTTTCCTTTTCTTTCTTTTGTCTGCTAATGACAGATGATGAGTTTCTAGCACTACTCAGTGATCTGGCCCCCGAGGGCCATTTGTCACGGGGCTGTCCAGAAACCAGCCGAGCGTGAAAATGAATTTGTTCATTCACATAAAAAGAGAGCGGCAGCCTGCTTCATATGCACGCGCGCTAACAACTGGCACCGTGCTTTCAACGTCACTCCTAACAAATCAGTCCCTCTCCAGACGTTGCTCACAGGTGATTTCAATCATGTTCCAATACATTTTTCACATTGCTTTCAACGTTAAAAACAACCGGCAACCGACAAGTGTTGCAGCATTCCACACTTTCTGCAAAAGTTCACACGATTAACTCACTCAGTCTTTGTCCTGATTATTTACTATTTTCATGTAAAAACAATTTAACAATTCATCTATTCAGGTAACTTTGAATGGGTATCAGAACATGCAGCAAAAAGCCTAGTTAGGAATTCTCCATGCATGACCATGCAGCTGAAATATTAAACATGACATTCCCCCACCTTTTCACTTTTAGAGAATACATTTTTGCATTCTTCTCGTGTATGAGTTGAGATTTCTCCGAATTTGCAACGTTATCCATTTTTGCGCGTGCAGTCGTCGGCGTCCAGTCTATTTACGAAAAAAATATTTAAAAAAAATAAAAGGTGATATTTTTTTTTTAGAGGATTTAGGCAAATCTTAAGTCCGGTTTCTTTATCTTTAAACGACGCTGCAAAAAGTCAGCCATGAAATGGCGAGCGTGTCTTCAAAGCGAGTAAATTCTTCCATTGCAGCACGGAGCGAAATGTGAAGGAGTGCGGTGCAGGCGGAAACCACTGGCTATCTGTGAGGGGAGGTTTAACTTTGCCGGAATTAAAAGATGATACTGCAGCAGCAAGTCATACCACAGACACGACTGCGGCCCCTATTAGAGAAGTGCACTGAAAAGCATCATAAGGCAAATCACCTATAGGAACAAAAGTCGATTTTCACAAAAGCGCTTGGTTTGTCCCTCAAAATACCATATCTTTATACATCTCATTGGAATGAGATGTATCCAAAAAGGTGGTGAAGCTCAAACTGTATTCTGCAAATAAATGCGCAGAAACTGAGTTAATGTTGCAGAAAAGTGGATTAAACAAAAATTAAGTTTGATTTCTGTCATTATTAAAGGATACACAGCTTGATGTCATTCTAAAAAGAAGCAGATTTAACTTGGTCGCAACTTTACTGAGAACTGTATGGTTTATAAGTAAAGCAGGGAAATAATAGGCTACAGTCTCAATTTAAAATACTGCCTTTTGGACAGCTACCGTATTACTTAAATGTTGTGAGGAGAAGCTCATGAAGGCCTATACTCTGGTGCCAAACAATATTAAATAGGCTTAATATAACATCCAATATATAAAAATATATTTGCTTGTTATTGGCTATTATATAATAAAAAGGAAATAAACTATTCAAGGCAGCTTGGCATGGACATAGAGCGGTGATATTTGATCAGGTACACAAACAGGATGTCACATACAGGAATGTAGACTATTGTTTATTTGCGTTCACGTAGTGTGGTAATAAACTCTCTAAATCGTTTGTCGTTTTGTCGGTTTTATTTGAGATGAATGTATTACACCTTACACTTGTCTAACAGGTATTTCCGTATTGTTGACGTCCGAATTTTCCAATTAGTTTTTACCAGTTGAAGTGAACAGTATGTACTGTGTTTACCAGCTCAAAAGATGAGATGGTCTAGTAGTGTTTTCCAGTTGAAATTCAAGTTGAACAGTATTGTCTAGTATTGGTTACTAGCTCAAAGCTGAGGTGAACAGTATTGTGTATTTGTAGTAGGTGAAGGTTATTTCCAAGTAGGAACATCGCATCTACCTCTTCCCCTTGAATGCAGCACGCATACACGTTGACGTCATGACGGTCCATCCGTAGGTTTGGTTTCCGCGCCACGGACAGAGATGGAAACATGGCAACGACAAGCAGCAACACGGGACAGTTCCAGCATCACAAAGATGAAGTCGTGGAAGCTGACGGGTCTATGTCTAGGTCCGACAGGTAGCGAGTAACGTTAGAGGATGAGTGTGTCTGGCATGGACCAAACACTAAACGCTCTAACGGAGCTCTGCAGAGGATACAGCTAATGTTAGCTGGCCGACTATCTTTCCCAACGCGTTGTCAGCGTGGCTAGCATGACCAAAAGCGAACGCTAACTCTGATTATTTGAAAGAAACGAGCAAGTTTTTCATTAACATACGATTACACTTACAACAGACAACCCCTCTAATAGCGAGTCGTTTGTAATGTAACGCTGGCATTTGAACCCAAGGCGAGTGTAGCTAACGTTAACTGGTTTCCCTGCTAATCACAAAGCTACCTTATGCTACTTTATGTCTAAGGTAGCCCCGATTTAACTATGGCTAGGTTCTTCTGATAAACTGGACATACAAGCGATTCACCGTGGAGCAATATTTGAATACAATTTCGGCTTTTAGAATTGGTTCACTACTCGTTCCACCCTCCATGGTGTATTTTGGCTGAATAAGATAATGAGGAATAACAGGGCAACTAACATTAATTCTGAACGTTGAAGTTTTATTGAAATTGTATGCCGAATTAAAGAGTGGATCCTAGTGATTGGTAAACTGCCTTTACATTATGTTCTGCTAGGTGTAGCTTACCGATAATCAAGGCAGCGTCAAACTGCCGTATTTCTGAATGCACTTCAGCGTACCGTTCGCGTCTAGCTGGTTGTATTACCTACTAACCACACTGCGAGCCTCTTTCTCGCTGCCCAGCGACTGACCGCATGTTCACTGATTCATAAGACGTGGCACTGAGGAGGTGGAGTGGGATCAGGTGTCTGTTTGGAAGCCATGCTATCCCGAACTGCGGGATTCGGGATATGCTGCAGCTTTGTGTGGGGAAGGCTATGTGAATACCTTTCCGTTCAGTTTTTTTCCCCCTCTACGTATTACAGTGGCTCTTTTATTCACATACATAATCGAAGGTTGATGCTGAAATAGAATAAAATGCAACACAATGCCGCAAGTAGTCTGCAAGTAATACTACAGTTGTGAGAAAATAAAATTGCGAACCCTTTTGAATTACCTGCATTCTTGTATTAGAGGCTCCTGAAATATTGTCTGATCTTCATATAAGTCATAACAGATAAACACAATGTGATTTAATAAATTAACAAATTGTGCTTTTACATGTCTTTATTGAACATATTGTTCAAACATTAACACCTTGGATTGGAAAAAGTATGTCAACCATGAGATTTAGTAACTCCTTTAGCAGCAATAACCTCAACCAAATGTTTCCTATAGTTGCGATCAGACCTGCATAACAGTTAGGAGGTATTTTATAAACAATGACTCTCCTCTCCACCTCTAACCCACACCTGAATGTCATCTCATTGATTGGATCACCTGACTTCAATTATCCCCTTTAATAGAAGTCATTATCCTAGAGCAGGGGTGTTGAACCATGTGCCATGTAGGGCCGAGTGTATGCAGGTTTTCATTCCAACCAAAGACTACACCAGGTGATTTCACTGATTAGTCCCTCCTCTCTGGTTGAGGGTGTGTTAACCAGTCAAATCACCTGGTGTATTGTTCGGTTGGAACAAAAACCTGCATACTCTCGGCCCTCCATGGCACATGGTTTGACACCCCTGTCCTAGAGGTTCACATACTTTTGCCATGTTATGCTGTTAATGTTTGAACAATATGTAAAAACATGTAAAAGTATTTTTTGTGTGTTATTTGTTAAATCATATTGGGTTTATCTATTATCATGACTTAGATGAAGATCAGACCATATTTTTATGCAGGTAATTTATAAGGGTTCACAAACGTAGGTCTGATATGTGCTATTCTCTCGCCAAACTCAACTTAAAAAATCTGTCAGTTTAATGTTGCCTTGCTTATCATCAAAGTTGCATACCTGATAGAGCATGTCTAAAAGCTCATCATCGTGAAAAAGTTATGTTCTATGCGGTATTTATGTTTGGTGATGAGCAAAGCAGTATTAAATTTCCAATTAATGTTTTACGTGAGTTTAGTGTAACTTTCTTTCCATACGAAAGACAATGGAATGCATCAGGGCTGTCGGTCAGGGACTAGCCGCAAAAATTTCAAGCCAAGTGATGACAACCTTACTCATGCGAGTGGCTGCCCCATCTGATGCCATGCTGCATCCAGGGCACTGGTGTGATTTCCTGGGGAGGGTCGGCAAGTCACCCCCCCTCCCCCTCAACCACACAGACAGCAGAGTTTCCACTGTGGAGAGATGTGAACAGAGAGAGATACTGAAGTCAACAGACTCGCTCTCACCTCTCCGCAGGACAGTGAGGGTATCTGCAGGTCGTGAAAAAGTCTTAAAATTATCTAAATTTGAGGCCTTAAAATGTCTTAAGAATGTCCCTTAATAATTAGTTTCCTGGCGTCCTTTTTCTAATACTGCCCATTTATGTTCAAGCAGATACAGGCTGTTGTTTCTTTATTTTGGTTTATAAATTGGTCTTACATTCCATTTCACGTAGCATTAACAACATCTTAAATTAGGCTTTGTGAAACCTGCAGATACCCTGGAGAGACTGAAATGCCTGTCGGAGCAGCAGCACAGGGGCAACTGTGAGCTTACAAGGCATCTCTGATGGCGACCAGTAAATACACAACTTCAATTAGTGAACACGCAGGGAATCACCCACAGGGCCTAGACGGAGAAATTCATTCTAAAACATGTTCACACCTAAGATAGACAGTCAGTTCCTGTTCCATATCAGTAGCAGAAGGGTTAGACTGATGTGTCGGTTTGCTGATATTGGCCTTTTGTTAAAAATTATCCAGTCAGTGTCATCCATCTCTGATCAGATGGAAGGTCCTCCCTGACCACAGCTACATAAAAACAGTCTATCACAAGCAATCATTCATTTGATTAAGTAACGTATTTATATAAATTAATTCTTCATTTAAAGACAGTTATGTATCCGTGAGGTTCCCTGCTATTGCCTTCGAGCTGATAACTAACACAATTTCATTCTTCTGAATTTCAATGGAGAGTTTACTGTCCCATGGTCTAAATTTTGTTTTCAGATGCTTTTCAACCCTGACAAGAATATAATTCTGGGGAAAACACTCAATCCTTCTGATTGTTTTGGCACAAAAATGGTGATATTGAAGATCTGCAAAAAAGCTTAGCTATTGGCAGTTTGAATGCACAAATATCTATACGCCTTCAAAAACCCATATTGGTTGAATACTAATTAGTTGCAGGGAGTTTTAATTTTTTTAATCAATGCGCATTGAACATTGTCCAACAATGCTTGTAAGTAAAGTGAAAGGAGACCTGAAAGTCAATCTGTCTGCCTGTTGTCTTCATATCTGCTACTCCAGTAGGAGCAGAGACGATTCTTTGGATGGCCTCCCAAGCCATGCCCCCCGGTGCCCTTTGACCCCCTCACTATCCCCACGGAAACGGACCACCAGCCAATCGAAAACAGAGCCTCCACTGCTGAGGACCAATAAGAGGACCATCTACACCGCTGGTAGACCCCCGTGGTACAACGTCACCGGGACTACCTTCAAAGAGGCGTTCGTCATTGGTGAGAGAACAGGCAGCATTCACCTTTCCCAGTGCAATGAGGCTCATTTTAAGGGCGCCCGGCACGTTTCTGGTCATATGACAGGTGGACTTCGATAAGGGTGGCGTGTACTAGCAATAATGTGCCTTGGAGGGCCGAGAGTATGCAGGTTTTCACTCCAACCAAAGACTACACCAGGTGCTTTCATTGGTTAGCACACCATCAACCAGAGAAGAGGGAACTAAAAAGTAAAATCACATGTTATAGTCTTTGGTTGGAAACCTGCTGTCTGACAAAAACCTGATATGGACTCGATAAAGGAAGTTAATTGTTAATTTCTTTTTCCAATATTGAACTTGGGACGTTACCATCCGTGAAGTGACATTACCCCAGCTGCTAGCGGAGTCTATATATTTAAGTCACGTAATCATCATCATTTTCTCCCATGAGCTTTGAAAAGTAGAACTATGGTAAAATGTTTTAATGTAAGTACAAAATGAATTAGTATGTCAAATTTAAATACACTATCATTAACGTCATGATGCCCTCAAACATCGCCAGTGGGTGTCACACATCGTCAACCCTACCCTAAACCCTAAATCTGTCACCCTAAACATGACAGATTCAGTAAGAAGAGGAGCATCACTTATGCTCAGTGCAGTTTAATTTAGCCTAGCATAGTTAATCTAGTTCAGATATACTAGAACTTTACCCACTCTAAGAATTCATGAATGTAGTTTAAACTAGCCACCTAGCAGCATATAAACCATTTGGCTCTTTCGGTTAACTTCCGCTTTGGCTCCCTATTACGGCTGGACACGCCACCTTTACTGGCATTTGCCCTCATGTATAGGAGGGTACTGGGTCCTATTAACTTGCTTATCCCGGGTGCGCTTGTTTGATAGTGACCAGGCAGACATACTGTAGCTCTTCTGTATAGAGCAGTCTCACTGGGGCCGCTTTCAAAGAACTTAGTTAACGATAAAGGCTAGTTATTACAGGAATCTCACTGGAGGAGGACCTGCTTGGCAAATTTTACTGTTCATAAATCAAGCACCAATATTTAAGGGCTTCCTTAAAGTTGTAAAGTTATCTGACGCACATCTTAATCTTGTATAATCTTGGTTTAAGAAGACTTGGTGTTCCTACTGCCTTGTTGTCATAACACCGGATTACATATTCTCAGACAAAATACATCACCCAAAGTGACTGAACCCAGTGTTTCCCACAGTCTGACGGGTTACTTCAGCTTGGATGTGTGTGGGGAGTGGATGCTGTGTGCTTCATTGACTCAACTATCACTAGTTTTGTGAAACAAATATAACATACAGTAATTACAAATGGGTTTTGTCCTTAACATACAACATCAAGTCCATCATTGGGCTATGTTTCTAACTTTGCCACAACTTTGAAGCATTCATGTGTTTAACTTGTTGGTGCACCAACGTCCAAAATAATTTTTATTTCTGAATTTAAAATCAACCATAAACAAAGTGCAGCAGATATTTCTTATTTTTCCTCAGTAGAGTTGATTGTATTCATTTAGATTTTTACTATCTTCGACTGCTAACTGTGGATTTGCTACCATGTTTGCCACCTGTGTCAACACCCTAATGATGTCAATGAGATTTGGCAACACTAGCTAGCTAGTTAGCATAGAAGGTTAGCAACTGTAAGTGCAACTTTACATTTCAAACTTATAAGGTTAAGCATAAATGGTTAAACATGTTGAACCGTTTTGATAGAAATAAGGTTACACAATTCTAAACCTAAGTGTATTTTTATACAATAAGCATGTTAAAAGTAATTCTGTGTAGCGTTTACAGTGTATGCCGATAGAGATGAACAGATATCAATTTTTCAGAACGAGTATGAGTAGTAAGTGCTCGTGGATCGGCCGGTATCAGTTCTTGGACCGATACTGGCCGATCCACGAGCACATCTCAATTTACAGTCATTCATAGACAGGAAGCATTTATTTATTAAGTATTAAGTGTAAACAATGCTCAAATGAAAAAGTAATAAAATAGAAAATAGGCTACATCCCATATTGCTAGAACATATAGCTTCTCCGTTTTGGGGGGTTGGGGATGGTGTACCCCTCTAGGTGAATCCTTGGTTTTCCACCACTGAAAGCGGTTGGTCACCTGAATTCTGCTTTTTTTCACTGTGATTCTTTTTGGTTTTGTGCCATCACGAGCAAGCCTCCTGCCCACATGGACTGTTGTAGAGTCTACTGCTTTGTTTGGCTAGCGCTCGCCTGGCTGGCTAGCTAGCTGCTGCTGTTTGGCTGTGGTGAAGTCCTCATGCTCTTTAGGGTGATGTGACTTAAGGTGTTTTATCAAGTTTGTTGTATTGAAATGTTTCATGTTGGACCCCCCCATGAGATACCTTGACTTGGCATAGCTGATGTTTTGCAGTTTTATTATCCTCCTTTTTAACCTTCAGATTTTACTGCATTTCTTGAATGCAGCATAATACCATGCGGTGCCATGGGTGCAATAAATTATGTTTTTTTGTTGTTCACCGACATGCTTTCAGTGCTTGGCGGCATTAAATCTGTTTTTTTTCATGAACTACATCAACTGCCAGGTTTGAATGCCAGCTCAGTGCATCACAGCACCTGAAATAAACCTAAAACAAAAAGCGACCTGGACAGGTTGACCAGATATTATCAGTGCACGATCCCGTGTCTTAAGCACATCAGATAGGCATGAGTGGGACTGCATGGCGGGAGAGGGGGGCATTATCTTTAGCAGGCAATCTGTTATTGTCAATGGGCCGCAATGACTGGTTACAATTTCACACCCTGCTGTACTGTGGTCGATGGGGTTCCTGTGTAACTGGGGGAAATGGGAGTGCACTCACCTGGGTGGAAAAATCACCCTACATCAAAGGTCAGTGGAAGACAAAGAGAGGACAGGAAGAAGGATGGAGATAAAACGGAGAGAGATGCATGGCTTAAAAAAGATAGACCGAGGATGATATAAGCGGCAGGCTAGGAGATGAAGGGATGGAAAGGGTGAATAGGCGAGAACAGAAAAAGAGATGTCTGAGTGTAGTTCGAGCCAGAGGTTGTGCGCTATCTTTACAGCCAGGTTTTTATTACTAATAGTAAAGGCTGTTTTATCACCTGGAACAGGCAGTCGCAGTGGCCAGGCTTCATTGTTGTGTGACACATAAAAAAATTGTCATCTTTGTTGAATCAATATGGAATGCTGTTAATAAGCTTTGGAATTTTGTTAAAACTTCAATTTGCAAGTCGCAGCTAATATTTCTGTATCTTCTCTAAATCCATCACCACATCTAGAAACGAGGAGTAGTGCAGTTTTTCGTCACAGATCTGAGACTCTCAGCGTCCCAGTTGGCAGTTGTCACCTTGATGGCTCTTAACTGAACCAAAAAAAAAAAACATTCCAACACTCATTTCCCAGTTCTCAGGATAGTTGTCCTGAAGGATTCCTGATGTGGTCTTTAACCCCTGTAGCTGAACTGGGTAAAATGAAATTTGGGGAAAGCTGGTACAACAACCTTTTCAAATTAAAAATGGGATATGATTCAGTCAGTGTCATCCACATAATACTACACCGGTTGTCTACGGGAAGCCCTTAACCTGAATTGGTTCTAATGAGATATTCAGATTCCACACAAGCTTCAGAGGCCAAGGGGGCCAGGCCAACATAGTAATGAAAATAAATAAATACGAATAAAAACATTTGACTTTAATATGGAATTCAAACACAGATCACAGATAGGCTGTATTATGAAACATGACCTTGACCTTGACCCTTGGGTACAGCATTTTCCTATCCCCTTCACTTTGCATACTTTGGTATAGTTGACGCATCATCAAAACAAATTACAACACCTCTACTTGTAGCCCTAACTATCGCCAAGAAAACAATTTTGCTAAATTGTAAAAACAAAACAAAAATCATTTAATAGAACTAGATATCGCTGGAGCAAAAAACAATCTGAACAATTCAACAAACATTTTAACTCTTAAGTTGCCGGTGAGCTAGTGCCACAACAAACAAATAAGCACATGTACGCAATTGCCCTGCCCTATAGTCATTGTCCCCTTGAGGGAGCTTCTGCTTCACACTAAGAGGTCTATGTGGTTATAATTCAACACTAGCTGCAATGAATATTCAATAAATTTGAAAAACTTGAAAGTTGTTATCAAAACAATTTTCAGTTTTTAATAATCTTTATATTCAGATTTTCCACCGATGGCCTTTAACTTAGAGTTAGTGTGACTGTGATGGCGCCGTGGATGGCCGCCACGGTCTTTTGGTGCGCCCTGTTTCATCTGTTTTTGTTTGTTTTTACTGGCCACCATGGGCTCTTTTACAAGAGAAGAACTCATGAACATAAGGGGAACAACTCCAGCGGACTTGTTTCCCACATTTCATTCGGATTTTGCGGAATTTTCGGACATTCTGGTCAAAGGTGTAACAACCTCTGGCCCCCCAGTGAATCGCTAGAGGAGAGGAAGACGGGCCGGCGCGCTAGTGCGACTCCGCCGGCGCGGACTTCGCACACCGCTACCGGGAATATTTCTTTCCAACGTGCGCTCACGAGGGAATAAGATGGACGAACTTCAGCTTCTGGTGGGGAAAAACAAAGACTTTTCTACATCTTCTGTTTTGTGTTTCACGGAGACATGGCTGTGTGGATCGTTACCGGACTCTGCACTGCAGCTGGCAGGCTTCCAACTTTTCAGAGCAGATCGCGACACACAACTTTCTGGGAAAACGAAAGGTGGAGGAATATGTTTTTTCATCAACTGTGGCTGGTGTACTGATGTGACAGTGATCCTACAGCACTATTCTGCTGATCTGGAAACTTTCTTCATTGACTGTAAACCATTCTACTCTCCTCGTGAGTTCGCTTCATTCATTCTGGTCGGTGTTTACATTCCACCGCAAGCCAACGTGCAGGAGGCACAGCGCACGCTTGCCGACCAGATACTGTGCGTGGAGCGGAAAACCCGGACTCCTTGGTTATTGTCCTC
>OOFE01037686.1:5208-48383 GCA_900323365.1 Monocentris japonica | reverse complement strand
TTCAAGGTTTGACGTGTTGTGCGTTCAGAGATGGTATTCTGCATACCTTGGTTGTAACGAGTGTTTATTTGAGTTACTGTTGCCTTTCTATCATCTCGAACCAGTCTGCCCATTCTCCTCTGACCTCTGACATCAACAAGGCATTTTCGTCCACACAACTGCCGCTCACTGGATATTTTCTCTTTTTCGGACCATTCTCTGTAAACCCTAGAGATGGTTGTGTGTGAAAATCCCAGTAGATCAGCAGTTTCTGAAATACTCAGACCAGCCCGTCTGGCACCAACAACCATGCCACGTTCAAAGTCACTTAAATCCCCTTTCTTCCCCATTCTGATGCTCGGTTTGAACTTCAGCAAGTTGGCTTGACCTCGTCTACATGCCTAAATGCATTGAGTTGCGGCCATGTGATTGGCTGATGAGCTATTTGTGTTAACAAGCAATTGAACAGGTGTACCTAATAAAGTGGCCGGTGAGTGTAATTCGGCCCAATCTCGACAGCCACTCTCAGCGCCGTTTCCCTCGGCTGGTGCACCTCCCTCTGTCCCGGCCGGTCAGCCGTGGAGCACCAAAGCCAGTCCGCCAGGCTCACAGGAGCATCCCGCTCCAACCCCGACTGGGCAGCTCTTCCCGGCTGCACCCTCCGCAGACTTTGGTCGGTCGCGGCTGCTGGTCGCGCTGGCTCTCCGCTCCATAGTCCGACTCGATTCCTCCGTCTCCTGTCGAACTCAGTCACTCCGCCAGCCTCTCACACTGACGCAACCGCTTCCCCCACGCAGCCACACACATAGGTTAAAAGGGCCCGGATGTAATCAGCCTTAATTGGCCGTAGCCGGTGCTGGATCCAGGGAGAATCAGTCCACTGACTCAACCCCCCCTCTCCCAGTCTGCCACACTGTTGTATTTGCTTTTGTTCAAACTTGCGGTGCACTTGATTTGAAAGCCCAGTTAAATTTGAAAGTGGTTACAGAACACTTCCCCATCTTCATCCTTTTGTCTTAATAATCATGATCAAAATCATAATGCCCAAGACCTTGTACCTTATGCATGTGTTTAGTGTGCATATTTAGAGGTCATGTAAACCAAGTTTTATAATGATAGTTTAAATATTGCTATACAAAATAATAAGAAGAACAATTATTATTAGTAGTAGTAGTAGTAGCGGTAATATTTCTGTGGGCGTTATTGTAACTCAGAATCTTGAATTTAATCTTGAATTGTTTGTTTGCTTGCCTCCTTGTTTGTTCTACCTTTATCACAAATAGCAGTGTGTAGTGAGTGAACCCTTTCATGAGTATTTTCCTCTGTCTTGCAGCAACATGTTTCCATCTAATCTGGTTCAGGCCACATTTCAACAGGTGAGGCAACAAACCCCTACACCCTTTCATTATTTATTATATGGTAAATCACTTATGATCTGGCAACACTAAACTTTGTTTAAGACTCAATACAAGTGTTTGCTGTTCTCTTCCCTGGCAACAGTATCGAACAAGTAGTGAGTCAATTGTGAAGCCCAAGCCTACTCAGAGCCAATCAGAGTCCACCACGCGGCGAGCGCTCATCTATGGTATCCAGGGCGATAATGGAACAGACATCCAGAACTTTTCCCTTGACCTGACTCCGCCTCCTGATGTGCTCATCCGCACGCGTCCAGGGACAAGTGAAGGAATGAACGTCCTTGGAATTGTCATCTTTTCAGCCACCATGGGTAAAATAGTACAATTTCTATTTCTTTTCTTCTTCTCTTTTTCATCTCCAGACTGTCGTAAATTTGAGATGTGTTAATAGTGTTTTAGAGTTTGGCCAATTTAACCTCTGACATTCATTCAAGCTGTACTTTATATTTTCACAGGTATCATGCTAGGAAGGATGGGACCAAATGGCAGCGCCTTGGTCAATTTCTGCCAGAGCTTGAACGAGGCTGTCCTTAAAATCGTTGCCATTGTTATCTGGTAATGATTTATTTACACATCCTATACTGCTTCAATTTTGATGTTTGCATTTCTTGACGTATAGCTGTCTCATAAACTTGAAGAAAAGTTTGACCGTTGACCTTTGCTTGTCCCTTCAGGTACTTCCCATTTGGCATTGTGTTCCTGGTGGCTGGTAAGATCCTAGAGATGAGTGATCCATCAGCCATGGGGAAGAAGCTAGGCTTCTATGCTGTCACTGTAGTGTTTGGTCTGGTGTTGCATGGGCTCTTCATCCTCCCAGCTATGTACTTCTTCATCACCAAGAAGAGCCCCATTGTTTACATACGGGGAATCCTGCAGGCCCTGCTCATTGCCCTGGCAACCTCCTCCAGGTAAAGGGAAATGAGGAGAAAGAGGAAGATATTGGAGTTTTTGAAAATGGGCAGCATCCATTACTGGGTTACTTACAATGACAACTGCTCCATTTAATCTAAAAAGTCTGTTTTTTTACTTTCTCATTGTCTTGTTCTCCTACACCACCTCATGTCGCTTCTCTTCTTGTTCTAGGTGGATTTTTATTTCATCATGTATAACAATTTGAGATTATTCTGGTTTTAAATTAATACATCCCTGAGTAATAATGCCACACACAGTCTTTCCCTTTCACTGGAACATTGCTGTAATAAAACAGGGATAATAAAAGGGAGGTGAGTAGATCAGAAAACATCTGGTGTGTGTGGTAAGAGATGGGAATATAGAGGAAAATACCACACAGCTGGCCCCTATGCGTTTGCGTGTGTGTGTATAAGAGCATGTTATGACTCATACGTTTAAATTCCCCTGTTTTCCCATTTGAATTAGATTATGTTTCATTGGATTGGATAAGGCAGTACATATCTAACTTCTGGTAACATGGCGTTTGCTGGTCGAGCCCGGCAAGGCCAGCGGCCATCATTCATGCACATGTTGGCATTTAATCCTGCTCTCATTGTCCCTCTTCACAAGGAAAAGTCCACGTAGATGGCATTTACTGTATACTGAAGGTCCTGTGAATCATTATTGCATAATTGTTCATCAATTGTGAATCTTTCAGCAGCTTCTTCACCAAGACAGACCACACACATAGCGCCAGCTGGTTAGAAAATGTTATTTTGATTGTTGCCAGAAACATTTGATTGTTTTCAGTTCTTTGTGTTTGTACTCTGTGTCTTCCCCAGCTCTGCCACGTTGCCTATCACCTTCAAGTGCCTCTTAGAGAATAACCACATTGACCGCCGCATCATCCGTTTTGTGCTCCCTGTGGGCGCCACCATCAACATGGATGGCACCGCTCTCTATGAGGCTGTGGCAGCGATTTTCATCGCCCAGGTTAATAATTATGAACTGGACTTTGGCCAGATCATCACCATCAGGTTAGTAGTAAGCAGATAACTGAGCAGTGACTCCGCATCACGCCATCTGTGCTCCTAAGCTTATTAACATAGTAAAGATATCATGAAGCGTGATCATTTTTCACTTCAAAATGGTACAGTCAAACCTCACTAATCCAAACCCTTTGGGCCTGGACATTGTTCAAACTGATGAAATGATTGAATAGAAAAAAATACCTTGGATTCTTGTTTAGAATCATTAAAAAATTGGAAAACATAAAAACATGAGTATTTTCAAATTGTATCTTACAAACTTTATTGATTTTTGTGTTTTCTCCAGTGAAATTTATTATTAAAAAATGTTGACTGTTGATTAATTGGGATTATGTCAGCTATTATGAATTCTTTACATTGAATAACAGAAACATACTATATTCATAACAATCTCACTGGGTTGTAAAAGGTTCAGTTTCATTTTCTCTGCTCTGATGGGGTTAGGTGCCACAAAAGTGTCACATATTTGGTGTCTCCAGTCTCAAAACGCTGCAGACAACTCGGTGTTACTCAAGAATTGATTGCTTCATTTATCATCAAAGTACAGAACTCTTTCACTCTAAAGCCGATAGAACCACACAGCTTTTCATCCATATCAACCATCAAGGTTACCTCATGTTAAAGATGTGTAATCTAGAAAATGGTCTTATTCAAAGACATCCTTTCTCTTGATAGGATGCTCCATGATAGAATCTGCCCCATAAAAGGTTATCAACACCATCATTTTACCAAAAACAAAGAAATTATTTTGTTTTTTGCCCAACAGTTATCAAGCTCCTCTGTATTCTTTGCTATATGTTTTCTATATAATTCCAACTGTAGAAACTGCCCACTAATCTCTCTCTTAAAAGAGCCATGTGACCTTGATAAACCACCATTTCCCAGTCACGCCACCGCTGGGCATCTGACCCCAACCCCCCACGCTCTCTCACCATTATGTTGTGGTGAGTTGCCATGATCCAGCTGTGTGGTTTCACCCCCCTTTCAACCTCTGGATCTCCATCTCACTCCATAAGCATTCATCCCCTGCATGCTGACGCACACGTTAACTCACCCCACAATCCTGATGGCTATGCTGTCAGGTCAGATGGCTTTATCTATACTGACAGTCAAGTGGCTGCAAATGGGTTGATGGGTTGATGGGTTGAACAACATCATTACAAAGACAACCCTATGAAATTATCAATGATGGATTCTGACAGCAGTTTTCTTCGCTCTTCCAAGCATCCCGTAATTGATGACAGTTTCTTTCCACATCTGTGGAACACCAGTAATTTACACAGTTGGGACATGTGCACTTCGTGGGAGAAGATTTTCACATAACTTGAAACATGAAATGGTTCTGCACAGATTGATAATGCAAACTATGACTGTATGAAGGTCAAAGATCAAGTACAGAGAGGGTCTACTGCAGCTACACAGAGAGAGAGAAAGCAGGGGTGTAGCTAAGACCATGGTTGTTGTGATTAAAACAAGACTGGGCCTGGTTGAGTCTGTGAAAACTCTGTGATGGAGAGTAATGTTTGAGACCATAAATATGGTCCTGATGTTTTTTGGTTGTGTATTGATCTGCAATCCCATGCCACAGGAACCACAGCCTTATGGTGTTAACATAAAAAGGTTTCTCTGCTAAAAGTCTGTCAAAGTGTTTTTGACATAGCTACAAGATGAACAATACAGATTTTATTTGAAAATGATATCCTTTATTTCAGCGGTTTAGTTGTTGCCATTGCTGTTTCTTTTTAATTTCATAGAGGCAAGTTTGAGCTGTGGTAGTACAACACGAAACTCAGCTTTGCATTTATTAAATGAAACAACTTCCTCTCTGTAATAATCCTGACCTCCCTCGTCTCCACCAGCATCACAGCCACTGCAGCCAGTATTGGTGCAGCAGGGATTCCACAAGCTGGACTGGTCACCATGGTGATAGTGCTAACATCAGTCGGGTTGCCAACCGATGACATCACTCTCATCATTGCAGTAGACTGGGCATTGTAAGTAGTATCTCGGTTCACATACTATCACCTACCACCACTTTTGTGTAAAGGTTGGACTTCCAGGGACTTCCATATTTCTCTGAACTAATCTATGAACCCAGAGCAAAAACATATGAGGCTGTGGTCTCATCTTTCTTGGCTGGAATGTTCAGAATGTTCTAAAGATTTCCTTTTCAGGAAATCTTCATCTCATATGAATGCCCCTTCACAGCCATCTCAAATGTGTTCTTCCTCCACAGAGACAGATTCCGTACCATGGTGAATGTAATGGGGGATGCTTTGGCCACGGGCATCATGGCACACATCTGCAGGAAAGACTTCATGAAAGAGGGAGATGGGGTGAGTTTGAAAGTGGAAAGAGTTTACATCCTAAAACTGTTCTTTTCTATGCTATAACATAGCAAAACTAGCTTTGAGACAAATTGTGACCTAGAATTACACACACAAGGTTTGTCATCCTAAATATAGCAAGGACTGACTGTACCATCCAAGTTATAATCGAAGGTCCCCCAGTGTGCTAAATTGCTGTCTATACTGCTTCCTTTCCAAAAAGACCTGAGAGCTGAAAATCCCATCCAATCAATCCATGTCACTTTCCCCATTTCTTTAAATATCAAAGTTGTTTCTCAGCACTCTAAAATGGCAAGCTGTCAGGAAGGAAGGGTATGGATTTGACTTTTTAGTTATATGTTACACAAGTGTGCTAGCGCTTTATAGATGTTCAGGTGGAGGGGTGGAGTGAGGAGGAGGGGGGGTGTAAGCATAATTAGAGTAACAGCAAATATGAACGATTCCTTGATAGTGTTCGCTTTGTTCCAATCAAAGTGAACCATCTATGACATTTTGCTCCAAACTTCACCTCCAGTTGATACAAAGAATTTCCCGTTCCCCAGTTGTACAGAGGCACTTTCCCTTGATTATGGGAGAAGGAATAGTGATATTAAATTCTGGGTATTGGTAATGTCCATCTCCCTTCACCTTGATTCCCTTTTAATTTCATGTTATCCCTCTCCTTGTCTTTTGAATTCTTCAAGATTCAAGAACTTTATTCGTCACATACACATACAGGATGTACGGTGAAATGAAAGTGGCAATGCTTATGGGATTGTGCAAAAACAACAGCAGGAACAGTATTTACAAGAAAAAGAAGCAACAATACTTATAGTAAAAAAGAAGCAACACTATTTAGAGTTAGATCTAAATAAGGGATCTAAAAAAATATGAAAATATGTGAAAAATAGGTAAATATGTGTAGTCACTATATGTATATCTGTGTGTGTGTGTGTGTGTGCGCACAAGATAGGCATAGTCTATGTCCATCATAGTCCTGATGGCCTGGGGAAAGAAACTCCATCTCAGTCTCTCTGTTTTGGCTGCATGACTGCAGAGGCGCTTGCTCCTTTGATTCCTTTGATTCTTTGATTCCTTCCTGACGTATGTTTCCTTTCCTCTTCTCCATTTTACTTCTCATCTTCCTGTTATACCTACCTGCCTCCCTTTCTGTGATTCTGTTGGTCCCCAGGTGCCTTTAATCTGTGAGACCAAACCCGTGATGAACACCCCACCACTGATGAACTGTCAGAACAACAATGGCAGCTACCAGCCCCCTTCCATGGGGGTCAAACGTGAGCTCATCCCTCCTGATGTGGCCCGACTCATGCAGCTAGAGGAGGGCGTCCGGCCGCCACCCCCACCAGAGAGAAAAAAGCCTCCGATACCTCCGAGGCAACTGAAAAAGGACAAAGAACACTGCAAAATTGATATGAATGGCCTTGAGACCAATGTATAGCCTCTTCCTCCATTATAACATCAGGGTTGTCTGCATAGTCGCACCTCAGAGCAAAGGACACCATTACAGATGAAAGGAGAATGTGCCCAGGCTCATCTGTATCTGTCAGCTTATTTGGGGGGAAAAACTGAATTTCACTGACGAGATTTCCTCCTGTGTGATGAAGAATAGTGAACTAAGAAGAAAGCATTTTTCAGTGGGAGGTTCTAGGTTTGTCTTCATTGTAGCAGTGAAACGGTCAGTGACAGGATACTTCACGGCAACATACGGGACAACAAATAATACGACAATGGATTTTCTGAGACAGGAAGGACAACATTGTCTTTTTGTTCATCAGTGTGCTTGGTCTGCAAAAACATCCACTCTTGGGTGAGGACCTGCAATGTGAGCTTGCACTCCGAGGAGGCAATCAGTCTGCCATGGCTGTGAGAGGAAGCACAAATTCTCAAATTATATACACAAGTGAATATTTTCATTGTTTAATTGAGTTCTATTTGATACCTAATTTTTTATATTATTTCTTAATTACATCTTATATTTGTCTCAGTGCGTAACACATACTTGTTAATAAGGCAAGTGTTTATTTTTTTTACTACTGCAAGCAGCCAATTGTTTGTGTCACGTAGAGAAGATAGGATAGCACGTGTCTGATTTGAGTCGAAGTGATCTGGAGTGACATGCCCGAACTGTTTGATTATGCCTTAACAATGCTGGTGGTGCTAGGCTGATGATGATAACAGGGAAGGGGGGCCTGAAAAACATTGGTCAAAAACACCACCTTCCCTTGTGGCCATGTTACACCATTCATACCTGGGCAAAAATATGTTTCAATGGCTTCAAATATTTGAACAACCTCAGGAGCACTTGATTTAATTTAACTTTCCTGGCACTTGAACAGCTTGAAAGGTGCGTTTTATGATTGTTTGTTTGGTTAGTGTGTTTTTTTTTTTCTCAACTATTTGAAAAATATTCAACAACTATTTTGTCCAGATATGACAATGTCTATATCTACATCAACTTATTTTGGGGCTTGTGGATTGGTTCTGTAGTTGATTTGCCTATCGTCGCTGTCGGGTGAAAACCTCCTTCTTTTTGTTTTAACTTCAATTAAAAGTTTACTTTCTCATCTACAGGTTGGTTTTAAAACCAATTAAATAAACTCTAAAATGCATAGTTGTCAAGCTAAAAACAAGGCTGTCTTACTCAGTTCCTGAAAAGCTGACAGTTTTCACCCGACAATAGCAACATACACTGATCAGCCATAACATTAAAATCATTCGGCGGTGGACAGGGGTCAGCATGGGCACTCTGACCGGTCCCATAAGCAGCCCCATACACAGCAAGCGGCAATGCACTGTGTGTTCTGACACCTTTCTATCAAAGCCAGCATTAACTTTTCAGCAATTTGTGCTGCAGTAGCTCTTCTGTGGGATCGGACCAGACGGGATAGTCTTCATCATGCATCAATGAGCTTTGGGCGCCCATGACCCTGTCACCGGTTCACCGGTTGTCCTTACTTGGACCACTTTTGGTAGGTACTAACCACTGCATACCGGGAACACCCCACAAGACCTGCCGTTTTGGAGATGCTCTGACCCAGTCATCTAGCCATCACAATTTGGCCCTTGTCAAAGTCACTCAGATCCTTACTCTTGCCCATTTTTCCTGCTTCCAGCACATCAACTTCAAGAACTGACTGTTCACTTGCTTCCCAATATATCCCACCCCTTGACAGGTGCCATTGTAACGAGATAATCAATGTTATTCACTTCACCTGTCAGTGGTTTTAATGTTGAGGCTGATCGGTGTATAACATGTATGTAAAGTTTGCATTGAGGACATTCTGTTGAAGCAGTATGTTGAAAGTTGAGCGGATTATGCCTGTCAGCATCTTACATTTTACATTTCACTTTTGTATGATGATATCATGAGTCCAAAGGCCATCTCACAAAGGCCATGTATTTCATTTGTCTTTTTCATTGCCCATTTTTGTCAGATATGAGCACGTACTGCATAGTTTGAGTCATGAGTTGTGCTGGGTTTATAAGATAACTTGTTTTTGACATGAGATAAAATTTCTGTACTTACTGTGTATATCTTTATATGAGATAATGTGGAGAAACTGACTGAACTATACGTCAGTACACCTACAGTGAGTCTATCAAGTACAGAACGAAATAAAGAAAAATAATATAATATAAAATGTACTGCCCATAGTTGTCCATAAATTTCCCTCTGGGGCAAAAAAATAAATAGTTTTGTTTTTCATGTAAAATGTGAAGGAAAATAACAGCTTTATGGCCTTGATGAGAAACTTCTAAACTAATAGCTGGATTCAATGAAAAAACCCAGTGAAAGTTATTGTGAATTGTTCTTGGCCGAACAAAATTTCAGCATGTTTTCTCAGCAAGGTCAAAACTGAAGTGCTCCGTGAGTAAAAACATTTCAAATGAGTTTTCTTGTGAATGTTGTGGTTCCTCTGGGTGCTGTGACTGGATTACACCATTTCTGTAAAATGTTGGATTTTCCTGTGAATGTTAGGAAATGCACAATCTTCTTCAACCTTTTCAAATAATTTATTGCTGTGCTTGATGCCATGATTGTAAATGTGACAGTACAATAATGCTGTATGTGAAAGTGACACTGTATTCCTAGCAATATAGTGAGTGTAATAGCATGAGTATTTTAGATGTCATATAAAAATATTTGCAATCTTTATTTCATAAAACAAGCCTGGACTACAGGGAGGCAGTAGCAGCATGGATCCAGATATGTTGAGATTGCTTTTGTGCATGGAATATTTCATTCACAAGCACGTGATCTAGAAATAGCATAACAACAATGATATCCACAATCCTCCACATCGTAGACAAATCATTGCTATTCCAACATTATTGCCATCCACTTGGGAGAACTCATCAGCTGCATATTCACTGTCACATTTGGAGCTTTCTGCAAAGGAATTTAAAGTTATAATAGTATTTCTTATGTACGTATTTATTATTTATAGTTTGAGAGTATTGTGCCTCTGTTGATGAGAATCAGGCAGTTTACTTTGCTACCTCTGGTGTTAAAATAGGTTAAAAACACAAGTTGTTTCACAGTCTGTCTAATAAAATCTGTTTTAAAGTCAGGGTGACAAGGCAGCCATTAACAAGGTGACACAGCAAAGCACAGAAAGACACACATGGTATGATCAACATCAGCAAATCCTTCATTTTTTCTACTGGGTTCAAATGTTTGAATTTTGGATCTTGATTCTGAAACATTTAGATGAGGAAATTCACATTTTGTGAAGGTATTTAATATGAACATTACAACAGTCAAAAACAAATATTAAAGCTCAGATATAAAGAGACGCAGTGGCAATTCTAACCAGCCCAACAAAATGGAAACAAAAGCAACTTCATCCGGTATCCTGCACCAGAAATATGTAAATCTGCCATTCAATTCAACAATGCACCTGGGAAATGACCTTCTCAGCCATTCACAGGTTCATTTCCATTCAAAACCCCTTTCGGCCCTTGCTACGATGCAGTCCGATGACAATTTCAATGAGTATATTTTATTTATGTTTCCCGCTCCATCTCCTCTTCCACCATCTCCTCTCTTTTAGAGGCGAGGTCAGTGCTGCCTTGGCCGAGGTCCAGTACCTGCAAGTTGCTCAGGTGTGCGAAAGAGCTCTCCGTCACAGAGTCCACAGACAGGCGGTTAAACCTGAAAGGGAAAACAGAGGCAGGTTTGGAGTTTTTCTCAATTGATAGTTCATCAAAATAGCATGTTTTTAATATTGAGGTTTCAAAGGTCAAAGCTGAAAATCACATCTTGCAGAGAAGAGACAACAAGTGGCATTTCCACATCTCATCCTGACAGCGGGTAAATAAATCATAGTGTGGGTCAGTAGGATCGATAACATTACATTACATTACATTACATTACAGGCATTTAGCAGACGCTTTTATCCAGAGCGACTTACAATAAGTGCATTCAACATAGGTAGGCAAAAGAACAACTAGTCACCAGAAATTGTAAGTGCATTTCCTTCCTAAACAAGCATCTAAGACAGCAGTGGGCAATCATGTGCCGTGAAGGGCCGAGAGTCTGCAGGTTGTCATTCCAACCAAAGAATACAGCAGGTGATTTCACTGATTGCCCACCCCTGATCTAAGAGCAGAACCAGTGCTACGGTAAAAGTGCAATAAGTTAGCTACCTACTTTTTATTTCAACAAATAAGTGAAACAAATAAATAGGTGCTAAGAGGAAGGGTCAGGGTAGTGTTTCTTGAAGAGGTGAGTTTTCAGCCTGCGGTGAAAGATGGGCAGCAACTCTGCTGTCCTGACATCAGTGGGGAGTTCATTCCACCACTGTGGGGCCAGGACAGAGAAGAGCCGTGACCGTGAAAATCGGCCGCAGGGGCCTCTGAGCAACGGGGCAACGTGTCGCCTCCAGGGGTGTAAGGCGGGGGTGTAACCTCACTCTGTTCAGGGATCAGTACCGAAAGACCCATCTGTTGAGCATCACCTCTGTGTCACATTGAGCTGCACCTACTCTGGTGTTATGCGCTTCAAGACTTAGTCATACGTATTCGCGATACATCAAAGCGCTTCTTCATTTTTGTCGCAAGGCCGGGCACAAACTGTATCTACTACACTTTTCATGAATCAGTAAAAATGCTTGCATATGCCAACATATAATACATATGAACACGACGCAATTAGTAGCAAACACACATGCACACACTCACACAAATCCCCCACCCCCACCCTCACTGATGCAAGCATTCCAGAAGCCCTAAATTGGCTCAGGCCAAAGGCTCCCAGCTGTGGGGGGATTTGGTGGAAAAACATTTCAAACTCATGTGGCAGCAGCTGGTATGAGCAGTACGAAGAACACAACAGTCTGGATGGGGTCAGGGCCCATAAACACAACCCGTAAAGCAGCCAAGTTGAGGTCAGACTTAAAAACAAACAGACAAAAGCCCAAAAGCACTTGTCCGAAAACTCTGCCTGGTTTTACTCTGCTATGCCGCCACTGAAACAGATGAGTAAAACTGCAATATGCAGGTGAGCAGCACTATGTGGAAAGTTTGATGAGAGCACATGGGTTGAAGGAGGTGATGAGATTACATACCACATTGCATTACTCTGCAAAATGAAGTAACATTGGATTGTTCAAGAAATAGTCAAATAGAGATGAATTAATAACAGACCAGGATGCCATCAGGGCTGTTCCTCCAGGTGGACTTTCATCTTTTTCATTGTCCCTACATTCACTGTCAGCCGATTGCAAGAATATAACATGTTTTGAAAAGGGAAAGGACGCCGGTGCACGACTAGCCAACTGCAGCTGCCTCTTGTAGACTTGCAGAGCAGTCTAAACAAAACCACCATTTTCCTCGCAGTCATTCCTCTGTGGCACTCGCGTAATCATCTCCTCAGCAGAGATCAATCCAAATGGAAAAGAAACTTATGTAAGGAACTATTCACCAAATTTCCATGAAAGCCCTGAGGATGGTGAAGACTGTCAAGTTAGAATATATCCCCTATTATATATGTCATGCAGTTACCGTGAAATAAAACAGCTTACCAAAGCATTTATGTAGGATGAATGGAGTGTTGATGGGACCCAAAAGCCCATTACCTTCTCCTTTGGAAACAATGTTAGGGAGCCAACACTTTCCAGTAATATGAATGTGTGTAGTAATGAAAGTTCAAAGGAATTGCTCTTGAATTGAAATTGCTTCTCTAATTCAAGTTGGCTTTTGTGCTTGTAGTAAAAATTATTTGTATTTGTATTGTGAGCACATCCAGCGTCAAGTGTATGTTCCTTACCGGAGGAAGATGCCTTTGATGTTAGGTGTGCCTTGAAATGCTGAGGCAGCGACACTGCTGATGCGGTTACTTTGCAGGTGAAGGTACTCTAGAGACTCAGGCAGGTCAGAGGGGATGTGTGACAGCAGGTTGCCTGACAGGTCCAGCGTCTAAAACAACAAGATACTTATTCAAACACTTGTTCCCTCCCTTTTACCTGGTTATGGTTATCTGATACATGGCATACGTGTGTGTGTGTATGTGTGTGTGTGTGTGTGTGTGTGTTTGTGTATCTGTGTGTACCTAACACCTCCTGCACTAGCATCTCATCTGTTTCACCCTCCGCCAACCACTCACTGTTAGTGCACTGAGCTCCATCCAGCACCCCTGGTAGATCGAGTTCAGTTTCAGCTGGTTGTTGCTTAGTTTGATCTCTCGCAGCTTCTCCATGCCGGTCAAGGCGCCATCTGGTATCGAGTTCAGCTGGTTGTCCTTGATTCTGAGCACCAACAGGCTGCGTGGAAGGCCTTGGGGCAGCGAATGAAGAGCATTCCCCGACAGGTCCAAGGTTTCCAGCATACGCAGCTTCCTGAAAGCCTCACGGTGTAGCTTCGGGCTGGTCAAACGGTTATAGCTGAGGTTGAGCTCTGTCAGCGTGTACAGCATGACCAGGTCGTTGCGGCCAATTTCGGAGATGGTGTTATGGAGCAGCATAAGGGTCTTGGCCCGGCGAGGCAGGCCCCTGGGAACCCGCTCCAGCAAATTGTTGTACATGTGGAGAGTGTGCAGCTTCTTCAAGCCCTGGTGAAATTGCAAATTAAGATTCATGAGGCTACATACACTACATACATGAGGCTTTTACACAATAGATCTCACCCACTGAGCAATTTGACGTTGATTAGCTGTTTAAAAGACTTTAGTTTATTTAGTTTATAGCTGTCTGGGCTAAAATGAGGCTACATAGGATTTGAAAGTGAAAGTTTTATCGGCGTCTACTCAAGTTAAAGCATTATCTTGTACATATGGATGTCTCCGGTGCATTTTTTGATATTTACAGTTGTTTATGCATTGTTTAAATGCAATAATGCATTTACTGCTTGTTCTAAAACTGGGCAATATGAGAGCTAAAGCACAGACGCAACATTGAAATCACGTCTAGTGCTCAGTGGGCAAAAACATATCAGCTCAAAAATGTATTACAACCAGTGCTTTCAATTCACATTGTTTGAATATTTGAAACCATTTTTAATTTGGTTTTAGCTGCAAAACAACCTAAAGAGTATGATGTGTATCAGTGGGTGAAGGAGAGTACCTGGAAGGCGGTCGGGTGGATGGAGCGTGAGCGGAGCTTGTTGTTGTGGAGCAGCAGGTATTCAAGGTTTCGGACAGAAGAAAGAGCGTCTCCGGGGATGCTGCGGATGGAGTTCTTCTCTAGGTGCAGTAGCACTAGACCTCGAGGCAGACCGCTGGGGACGACGCTCAGGTTGTTGTTAGACAAGTCCAGAAACTCCAGGCTGCTCAGTTGGCTGCCAGCAGAAAAGGGAGGTCATCAAATCAACTGTCCGTCCCTTCACTGTGTAATATTCTCTCTACTACTTCAATCGCTCTACTGCCTCAAATCAATCGGCAGTTAAAAACACCTAAGACATGTCCTTAAGTAATGCCAAGCTTTTGTGCATGAAAGGTCAGAGGAATACGTGTGTGTGTGTGTAAAGAGTTCTGCCCACCTGAAGGTCTCGTTGTCCATGCCCTCGTTGCTGAGCAGGTTGTCCTGTAGGTACAGCTCTCTGAGGTTTGACAAGTTGTCAAAAGCCCCCGCTGGGATTTTCTCCAGTTTGTTACTCTGTCAAGCAAACAACAAGAATCATTTACATGTAATCATCATCTGTCGAAGTCCTCATGATGAACACCTAATGAAGGATTTTTTAATCTGCACAGTTGAAGAAAACAAAACAAAACAAAAAAGAAAAGAAGCTTGTGGTTGCAGTGTCGGGGGCTGGGTGGTTATCACGCTGCACCTTCAGATGAAGACGGTGAAGAGTGGAGGGCAAGTTCTTGGGGACAAGGCGCAGGAAGTTGCTGGACATGATGAGGATCTCCAAGTTGTCAGAACCATTGAACATGTTGTCTGGAAGCCCCACATCGGTCAGCTTGTTGTTATGGAGATACACAGACCTGGGATGGAGCAGACACAGAGATGGGGGAGATACAAAGCCATGAGGGAAATGGCATGAGGGTGTAAATGGACATACTTCCATGAGCAGTAGGTAAATTCACACACACACACACACGCACACACACACACACACACACACACACACACACACACACTCTTACTTCAGTTGTGGTTTCTGGCCAAATGTATATGGGTAGATCTTTGTAAGCTGATTAGCAGCAAAATCAGCGCTGACCAAAGAGGGTGGAAGGTGTTTGGGCGCTGAAGTGAGCTGCAATCAGAAGAAAAAACTGAATGAATCACACATTATCACAAACTACATTCTTCACTGATGTTGGGGAATGTTATTGTTCTTGACAATTTACTTTGATACAGTCAGCCAGTCTTCTCCATGGAAGTGCGATAATTGAAACAGCACCAATACAAATGAACACTTTCATGTGTTGTGCTGTGCTCACCGCTTCAAAGGCTTTCCTCACTTCCCAGAATTTACAAAGTATTGTACAAAATGCCAGAGAATATAGAAATCCGAGAAACGGTAGTGGGATTATATCTCAGTGTTCAAATTGGTCAAGAGCTCTCTTCCTTTTTGACATGGTTTACGGATTAAAGCAACATGGGTGTCTTCGAGGCTTAGTGAGCACTTAAAATCAATCTATTCTTCCCACATCTTTCTTGGCTATTCATCCCTTTTAAGTCACAGACAAATTTGTCCGTCCTTCTTCTCTCTCTCTCTCTCTGTCCAAAAGGGTATGGATGCCAGTAACATTGTAGCTCTGACCAGCTAGAGCAGACATACTGGAAGTGATTACAAGCATAAGCTCGCAGTGTGAGAAGAGTGGATATCGCTGAGTTCACTGCCACCTCTCCCACTGGCAACAGACAGACAGCTGGCACAATGTCAACATATCTGAATAGAATAGAATAGAATAGAAGAGAAAAGAATAGAAATTTTGCATGAACTTCTTGTGAGATACTACTCTGTCAGATTGATCTGCAGCCACACACATCGTGTTAGCAGACTTGGGGTTAGCAGTGAAAAGAAACATTTTGATACGTGGAGGTTTTGTGTATGACTCACCTTATTGTTTGCCAAGTATAAATAAGCCAGCTGTTCAAGCACTTCAAACCCTTCGTCTTCCAGGCCTGTGAAGAGACAAACACACCTTTCAAAAGTACTCAATTAAACTTGTAAATGAATATACTTCATCCCAAGCCAAAAACTGATTTGGTTTTAATCAAGCAAGCTACTCTTAAAATCATAAGCAGGTGGACAAGAAACAGCTCAGCCGTTAAAGAGAACAAAATTGATGCAAATTGACTTCAGCGCCAGGGGCTCCGACGTGCTGCAGCACCAGTCAACACAGTTTCACAGCAGAGCAAACACAACCAGAAGTTCGACAGCATTGTTTGTCGACGAGGAACAAGCTTGCCGACAACGTGTCTGCAATTTGCACCCTTGCCGCATGTTGGGCTCTTGCTAGGTGTTTAGATTGTGTTTCTGGGTTTACCGTGAGTGGTGAGCCAGTTGTTCTGCAGGTTGAGAGTCTCTAGCTGATGCAGATGGGAAATGTGCTCCACTGTTACCTCCTGAATTTGGTTGTTCTGGTATCAGGAGACAAAACACAGACAATGATATAAATGGGAAAAAGTAGTGGACACTGGTCACCTGAGAAACCAGACATTTGTCACCAACATGGGCTATCAGTTTCATGAGTTTTGATATTGTTGAGGGATTTGAAGTCACCTCATGCTTATAATTTCTCCTTAATTGCTAATTATCTTTACAAATTTACAACATGTAAGTGTGTGTATTCATTTATGTGTGCGTTTGTGATCATGCATGAGTGAGTGAGAGAGAGACAGAGAGAGAGAGAGAGAGAGACCTGCAGAGAGAGCTGGCGGGTGTTCTCCAAAAGGTCACTGGGGAACTCTGTGAGGTCAACTCCAGCACAGTCCACTGCCCCCTCTGCCGTACAGCTGCACTGTGGCGGACATGTGATCGGCTCGGCTTTCGTCACCACTGTTAAGATCTCTGTCTCCTCTATCGGCTCTTCCTCCTCCTCCTCTTCCTCTGGCTCTAGAGGGGCCTGGCAGCGGATCAACACCCAGGCCAAGAGCAGCACACTCAGGGTCTGCAAGATGGAATGCTTGGGAAAGGCCATGTTCATGATTCAGCTCTCCTGTTGCACAATTACACAGACAGGAAAGCAGAGTTAAAAACATCAGGTTATGGGGCATTTTGTTATTGGAACATTTTTTTACATTAAAATAACAATAAGTAAATATGATATAGTATCTGATATATATCTGATATATTATTATTATATATTGTCTGTCTGTGTGTAAATGTCTAACAGTCTGTATTTGTCTGAAATTGGCTTTTCAAAGATGATTAGGACATTATTGAGCATATACTATTTGCTGTGAGTGTATCGTGTCGGTGTGGCCAGCGGTGAGCTGGGTTGTGGCTATCAACCGGAAGTCATAGCAACAATAACCATGGCTGAAAGCAGTCAGAAATGAAAGAACAGCGAAGCTACACGCGTGGCAGACAAGACCTGTTCAAAAACATGATAAACACCAGCGTTGCTTTCTTTATTGCAGATTGGCTCCGTTCACCCTCTGCTGCTTCAACACTTGCTGTGGCTTTATGGATGCCGGTTACCTCAGCCTCACGCTAGATGCTGTTTCAAGGTAGACAGCTCAGCACAATCAGTGACAAGAACAAGATGAGTATTGTAGCAGGAACTTGACCAACTGAGGTGGAGGAGGGTGGGACTAACGATACACTTCCTACCCAAGGCAAAAATTGCACATTGTAGCTTTAAACAAAGCACGCTTGTAATGTGTCTTTGCTTCCCACGATAATAATAATACAAGATGCTATATTTCTCTGCTCCTAATGATTCATTCAGTTCATGCCAATTCCATTCAATTCAGTGAACTTATCTACCTTATCTTAACTTAACTATCCCTGCAGGGGAATTTCTAAATGCTGTATGGACAAAACTGGTGAGTTTTGAATGTAACTGGGCCTAAGAATGTATTTATGGAGAGTTGCCTTTGTTTACACACCAGGCCAATAATAAAGACAGCCGAGTTTTCTGGTCCCTCTCTCCGCTGTCTGAGTCCTCACCAGCTGGAAGAGCTAATTTAGAGAAAGGGCATAGTCATCATCCATGACAGCTGACACTCCTATACTTTCTGCCTCATAAGCATTATCATATACACACACACACACACACATACTTTAAAACATTACAAACCTGTTTTAACAAGTGAATACAAACCCTTATAATAAATGGTAGAAAAAATGGTAAGGGTAACATAATACTGTTAGAATCAAGCCTTTTACAACAGGGTCAGTGACAACGGTGTTTTGGTAAAGCCTGGAAAAAGCTCTTTAATCATCTTTGCCAGTGGTGATGGAAATTTTCCAAACAGGGCATTCAGCTCTCAATCCAAACCTTTAAAAGCCATCCATCTATCAGAGCTGCCTTTCCTGTCTCTCTCACCACAACAACTACCAGAGCGTGCACACACACACGCACATAAGATCCATACACAAGCGTACACACACCCACAGCAAATGAAAAACAAATAAGAGCCTATGCACTTGCCCATAAACACCATGCACCATGCACTCCTACCCACAAGTACAGTAAGTTCCTGACTCCAGGGTAGGAGAGTCAGGGAATAGTTTTAAAGGCTTTTCACTAAGTCAACAACACCCCGTTGCCTCATAATTTACAATCTACTGTATGTACTGTATATTTCCAGAGGTGCAGAGACGATTATAAACGTCAGATGTTCTTCCCATGGTGTGCTGCTCATCCCCAGTAGAGCAGATGCACGCTTGTACAGTTTACTACTATACAACTATTAACAACAACAAGACGTGGCTTATTCTAAAAAAGCTTGGAACATTTGGAATACCACGCACACACCACAGATGTCATGCAAGGGTGAATGAAACTGACACTGAAAGCTCAATCCAGCTCAGTCAAACATATTGCACCATGCATAAAAAACACCCTAGTAAATCCTAGTAAACCCTGTATTGCCAATATGCTGGTCTACTTTACCCCTTCCAAACAATGTTTGCTGAAATCCAGTAAAGTCTGATGTCCAGTCCAAACACAGACTGTCCCATAGCAAGCGAGGAGTCGCAACCACACCAGATACCCTCCAGATGTGAGAGAGTGGGAGTGGGAGAGGGAAAGAAAAAGAAAGGAAGGGGGATAGAGAGAGAGAGAAGGAAGGGAGTGAGTAAGAGAGACCGCTCTGACCTGAATGGGAGCCAAAAGCACAAATTCTTTGCTTTTTCCTCATATTTTTTCCATAATGCGGAAGGTCTTTCGAGTTACAGTATAGAGATGCAATAATTTCATGTTGCGATTACTTTGTTTGGTAGATTTTTTTCCTTTGGATTCAACAAAAACTTTCCAATCCCACATGATTCAAGTGAGATTATATTCATTTTGATGGGATAAGAACTACTTTGCACTACTTGGTTAGCCAGATCACTTCAAACAGATATGCTGGATCATGCATCTTGGATGTTCTTTGAACACTGTGCAAAGAAAAACTCATGAGCAAGCCAGGGATAGAAGTAAAACTGCTATGCAGCACGGTTTCTTCAAAAGACCAAAATATAGTCTTGTTCTCCAATGTAATTTGAATCTTAGACCACTGCAGTATAGGATTTTAAGTATGATTGATAAAAGGGCTCTTTGCTTTCCCCATGAAAAACATGAATGCCTCTGTTGTGAACAGTGATATGTTCTGTGATAACTTTCATTTGGTGAAACGGCCAGATGAGTTTCATAAATATTTCAATAATACAGGAAGAAGTGGAAGAAGTGCCTGCCAAAAGGGGCGACAGGATGTGATCTAATGTCCCACATGTTTCTGAACTACGTCCACTTTTTCACCAAGCCTACCTCCCATAAGGCACAATGTTTAAACATCTGCTATCATTAATGCACTTTATTGAATGCACAATTCACTGTTGCTTATACTTGTTTGCTTTTAGAATTGCATGTCTTATACACCACATTCTCACCCACTGCTTCTGGATACTAATAATTTCAACAATCCATGTGTCTGAAGATCAATGAATTCTGAGTTTCTCCTTTTGCAACCACAGTTCATTGTTTTTGGATGGAAGGCACATGAATAAAAGCTGAAAAACATCCACAGGACTCATTTTCACATATTGATAGGCATCAATATGTGAAAATGGCAGTAAACAGCAATCCATACCTGCATAGGAAGAATTGCAGGTATGGATTGGATTTGTTTTCTATGGATTTACTTTGTTAAAGGATTTATCTTTATTTTGAAAGTGTGTTGAGCTACTGCACCTGAGCAATTGCAGTGACGTTTTAGTATATTTTTCTATCTCCCTCAGAAGGATTTGAGGACGTGCTGCAACCATTGTGTCTGGAACAATCAAGACAGTGATGGGTGCGTGAACAGGAGGAGATACTGAGTTCCTTGTGGCTTGTAAGTCTGAAGGTGTTCTGGGAGTCCCACTTACTGTTCCCATGTCTGCTGAGCTGCAGCTTTTGGGTTGAGGAAGACCTCACTTTGTAGCCTTTAAGCCCCTCTCAAATGGAAAGGAAAAAATAAAGAATATATAAGAAAATAGATTATTTTCCATACTCTCTTAATTACTCATCATGTTGTATCAGGCCTGCTCTCTCAGCTCTTTTTCCCTCTGAATGGTTCTGGTCACTGCTGAGTGTTTATAATAACAATTTCCACTGTTTCAGTGGAACATATTCCAACAGATTCATTTTACACAGCCCTAACAACAGGTTGCATTTCTTTAGGTTTCAAATCATTCTCCAGGCTATTTCATAACATTGGAATAGTGGGGGAGAGATTATAAAGGCTTTCTTGGCCATCTTTCTGCAAGCTTTGTGGACCATCAGCAGCATGAATCCTGGGGCATTTGACGATATTCATCTCTACTATTTTTGTATCTTTAATAGAGAACATAATTCTATTTGGTATGTAGTTTCTATGAGTTGCAGCTGTGATTCTGGCTGCTGTTTGCACACAGCAGAAGTCCTGTCTGCAGTTGTTTCTTTATCATAATATCCTTTTAAACTTTTTCCATGAGAAAGGTTCATTGAGATTCCCCTATCTGAACACCCTATCACTCTTTGATGGACAGCTCTCTAGTCTTGTTTACGCCCATGCAAGAGCTGACCAACAGAAAGGCTTCAAGTCCCATCTCAGTGTGTGTGTGTGTGTGTGTGTGTTTGTGTAAACAGCAGCCAAAGAAGCTTCTCAGCTGTTGCTCTCCAGTCGCAGTCATAACTGTTACACCAACCAATTCATCTGGGCGGCACAGGGACAGTGCTGGTTTGCACTGTCACCTCACTCATAGCAAGAAGAAGGTGGGTTTCATCCCCAGCCCTTTCTGTATGGAGTTTGCACGTTCATTTTAAATCAGGTTCATGGTTCAGTTATATGAAAAGTTACTTCCTGAATATTTTCCATAGGATGCCAATACCTAGAAGATCATTTAAGGCCTGCCTGCAATAATGTCAAGCACAATGTCACATTACTTAACACGAGGAAAAGGTGGAACCCTCATTTTTCATGAGTTTCCTACCAATTTTAAGTGCTCTTATCATGCAAAATAAAAGTGAATGATTGAGCAAGTTACCGCTGTGATTTCGTTTTCTTTCTGCCACACACCATACAAGTGAAAAGGACTGTGATAAGACAACGTAAAATTACATGATTTTTAACCTTAGTCTCTACGTGATTAGTCACACTAAGATAAAAGCAATTATCACATTCTTCTAGTTGTAAACATTATTTTGAATAAAAGAACAATTTATGTGAGTGTTATTTATAGAAGCTGATAATTGTTTAGAGTACATTGAAGAACTTTAAACTTTGAATGTTCCATTGCAAAATTAGGTGAAAAAAAGATGAAACAAAGGAAATCTCCTTCTAAAAGCAGTCACTAGTGACCAATGAAGTAGCTCTGTTCTGACTGCTGAGTAGGATCCAGGGGAGAACTGGAAGAGCCAAGCCAATACTGCAATGGAATTTGGGTCAGAGCTCGTTAACAGATTTGTGTTTTAGCCACACTCTTCCACTTACAAAGGAAAAACTACAGCGTGGCAGTCTGGAACCAGGTCATGGCAGTGTTGGAAAGTGGAAGGTCCTCCAAACAGGGAACATGCAGTCTCAGCCACTTGACAGTGACACCAAAGTACTGGCAAGTCTAAACAGTGGGACATTATTATGGAAAATCAAAATAACACAACAGACACTATCCTAAATTGTGCAAGAGGAGAAACTTTTATGGACAAAAAAAGTCTATTTCTTGTGGAGTTTCAAACCAGGGCCGAGGATCTGGCAGGAAGAGCTTCCTTACCCTGAATTAAACGGCCATTTCCTGTGAACATAGTAGCACCGTTCACACTGAATAAACACTGAAGGTGTTAGGACATGTTAGGACATCTGGCCAATATTTACCTTTCCTCAAAATTATCCATAAATTCACCATGAACATTTGCTCATAGAAGTCTGTAAAGAATAGGGTGTTTTAGATTCAGTTTTACATGCTGTTAAATAGATAAGTTGAACTGGGGCTGGAGAGTCAAGCAGGAATGAGGCCACTGTTGGGAGGACCTGCGTGGCTACATTGGACTGGGCTTTTTATTTGTCTCGAAAAATATTTGAAATACAGAGGGAATGCCAGATGCTCTGCCGAAGGTCCTAAGTGATCAAGGGTGTGTGCTCAATACAATTACTGCTTCAGAAAAACACATCCAAATCAATTCCACCAAATGTACGTTACAGCAAAAACAACTTTATTTAGTAGAAATCGTTTTAGACTCATACAATAATGATAGTACATCGTTATTGTTGTTCCAGCCCCATCCATTAATAAAGAGCTACAGTGAAAACAGATCCACGATGTTGCGCTGTCTTGGCCAATAACATTACGTCAAACTGCAAACAAGACAAGGCACTTGACTGTTGTGTTTCGTTGTCTCCATGATCAAGGAAAATGGCTCTGCAAGAATATGTCCTCTACCGTCAATCTGCTCTCACGACATTACAACATGATTCACTTGAAGCAACAGACAAAGAAAACGTATTGATAAAAGCTAAAACATAAACATGGACATAATGAATACAAAGGTTTCAAAGAATTCATTCGTCAAAAGAAATCACTGATTTAGTATCACAAAGTAGGGAACACCTCTCTATTGTACCTCATTATCATGAGAAAAGCCTGAGACAAGGACTTGAGAAGAAAATTGATTATCCATCCATCTATCCTTTTCTCCACTGCCATATTGGCAGGGTTGACTACATCCCCAGAATTTTAAGGGCATCTTTCAGTCCACTATAAGGGTTGATGAGTGTGGTTGTTTTGGAGCAGACCCTTGATGCTTATCTGAAACCAGTCTCATAGTTAAATTATTAGTGGTTAAGTCTGCAGTGTAGAAACATTACCCCTGTTCAGTGCACAGACGTCTACCTACAGCTAAACCCCAATGCCTCATCTACAGCTTGGCTTTGCCCGGCTGCAATTGCAGGTTTTGAAGCTTCATGGCCAGTCCCATGTTCCCTGTGATCTTCAGCTTGCCCTGGAAAAACGCCTGTGAATCAGAACGGATGAGAACATCATATCAGCAATTTTGACTATCTATACATACATATAAATATGTTTGTTGAAGTAGCGTTCCTCAATATGTAGGCTAGAATATTCAGAATATGTACAGTTAGGTATGTGTTGGAGGGAACTACATGGGGCTGGTTAAAAGAGTTAAAGTGAGAGATTAACTCAACCCAGGGAAAGTGGGGCAACAGCAACAACAGCTTATGAGAGGGCAGGGAATGGTGCATGGCGCACAGGCACAGCAAGGGTAGCATCAATGAAAGTACTGTATGTGGGGAAAAAAAAGTTTAAGAAGAGGAATCAGATCGGCAATAACAATTTGACCGATCTGATTTCTCAGAATAAGAAATATGATCATTGTTCTCAGAAGGAAATGGAAGGCCTTCTCCTCCTTGACATGTGACTTTGTAACACTGAAATGGAAGGATGGAAAACATAAATCTTAAATCTTGCCGTTGTATCAAAAACAGCTATCCTTCATGACAGAAAACCGACTATTTCCTGGGCACTAAAGGTGCATGTAAAAGAAGCTTTTTCAGAAACCTTTATAGCTGTATATGGCCATGGTGACTCAACAGTGGTGAGGCGTGCCACCGCATCATTCACCAAATGCTTATTGCTTCACTGATATAATAGCCATCACTCCATTATTTTGAAATGCACGATAGAAATTAATTGTCGGAGAAATACAGAGCAGTATTTCATGCTTTATCAATGAGAAAGGTTTTTCTCGTCAATTCTTCTTTCTATCCTCAACTATGGTGATCTCATCTACAGGGAGTGGATAAAATAACGGACACCACATGAAAAAGGACTTCAACTTTGAAGTAACAAAACACAGACAAATCAAAATTATTTGATGTGGCAAGGGGAACAGTCTCGAATACCATGACAGCATATGTCAAACACAGATAAACTGCGTCAGCAAACAGTGATCGCAAGTTGAAGCTCACCAACAGGGACGGATGGACAGAGGAGAGTCCAAAAATTATAAAGAAAAACTGTCACTATCTCAACCCTAACCCCTAAAAACATAAGCAATAGATCCTATAAGAAATCATTCACATTGAAATCCTTATTCATACCATTAAGGTACAGACCTTTATTTATTTATTTAGCAGGCCTATATCTTATGGAGCTCTTTCTTTATGGAGACAGAAAAGAACTTGATTTGCCTCTCTAAGCAGGGGGCTTCTCTCCAATGACAGTGGTTTTGGTGGTTTTCATGGTTTGAGAGATGCTTTGAAGAATAGTTCTGTAACTTGTGTTGTTAGTACTCGAGTTATTGGTTTGGGTTTTGCTACACAAATAGTCTAATTATTTTGATAACTTAGCTTGAATTGGTGAGAGCTGGTAAATCAGTGTCTGGGAGCAGACACTGATTCACTCGTAATAACACTAGTGTCTGGGAGCACTTCACTCTCAGTGCAGATCCAACCAAAGTGGTCTGCACTGAGAGTGTAGCTGAGTTCAAAGCATACAGCAGTTCATAATGAAGATACGGAACTAGAAAAGATTTTCAAGTTAATAACTGGCCTTTCAGTGCCCCTTGGTTATAGGGCAGAGGGTTAATGCAGTTCAAAGCATGCAGTAGTTCAGAATGAGGATAAGGTATTTTGACTTTTTTCAGTAAAAAATTGCATATGTTTATGGCTATGCTTGATTATGGCTATGTTTATAGCTACATAACATCAAGGTTATTGTTTGTTAAATAACTCATACATTTTATTTATAGTGCACTTTTCCTTAAAAAGGGCTACAGTAGAAAAAAGGGAAAAACTTACTTCATTGTTATTGATTGGTCATAGTAAAACCTCAAGTTTATTTCAGACAGACTCAGTGCATGTGTGGCGTATTCTTCGCAACATCAGATATTTTGCACAGCTCTGCGTATGAATCATGCTTTATGGCTATGAGGAAATTAATGACTAAGATGTAAACCACTGAACATCTCAAATAGACAGACATGCAATTAAAATGACAGGTAACAGTTGGCAACTAGTGGAGGTAAACAAGATTAATTAGCAAAGAAGCATTCAATTAAACCAACTAACCAAAGCATGCAAAGAAGTCCATTTAAACCAAGGCTGAATACTTACAGTCTGGGGGTTCATCTTCCCTGTCATCAAGTCCAACAAATCTGCATCTGACATAGCAATGGTGCAATCTGCTTTCTTATCTGTGAGGGAGAGATACACATTTGTACAATGGCTTGTAGATATTTGATGACACTAAGGCAATGCTTTAGAAATTCCTTTCACAAATATGAAACCAAAACATCACACTAACAGTTCAGAGGGAGAACGGCTCTGAATCTGCAGAGACCTTGAACATTAAATGATATTAATACACTGGAATCACCTGGAGATAACTGGAAGCTCTGATATCGTTTGCCAGCCTCTTGTGTTTTCTCACCTGTGTCATTGTGAACACAACCCTTTCCATTCTTCACGTCCACAAACCAAGTTGCCTCCTGCCCATTGGGTCCATCCCTCACTTTAAAGGCAAACACTCCTCCGATCTTTTTCACAAACTGCTCCCCATCCTGTTCAAAGTACAGAGAGATTGCATGTACAGTGAGCTTTTGTTTATCTAAACCGCTGCCTTCTAAAATTACCAAATGTGCATAAAGTATGAAAATCTATTACGAGAGTTAGATTTATTTATTTAGCACATTTTGTACATCAAATAAAATGTGCACAGATTCAACATGGAGGAAGATAAAAGAATAAAAACTAACACAAAATAGATTAAAAGTAGAGATGCAAAAGATAAATGGCCTGTTAAGGCTAAATGAACAGTAAGGGGGTTACTCTATACCAGGGGTGGCAATGTGCTGATTTCACTGATTAGCACACCTTCAGCCATTCCTGTTGGAATGAAAACCTGCATACTCTCGGCCCTCCATGGCACATGATTGCTCATCGCTGGGGCCAGGTGCAAAAAACTTTGTGTATATTGAAGGCTAGAAATCTGTGTACACAAAATAGGAAACTCGTGTACACAGTCGTTTCATCACATTTATAAAACCCTGGTTTTATCAGGTTATTCCTGATAAATCTCAATCATCCTGAAATTGTGCTTACATGCACAAGCCTTATAGCCACGCCTACAATTTACCATAACTGGCTTCCAACGCACCCCCAACCCCCAATCAGCCTGGTTTGTCCAACATTGTTATTTTAGTTTCAAGAAGAAATGGTGAAGAGTGTGAAGAAGAAGCAAAATTTCACAAAGGAAACTGCAGCAGTAAATGTTGTTAGTTCAGAGGCCCCGGACCCAACGAGGTTAAGAAGTGGTGTGACTTCAAGTGTGTGGCCAAGTAGCACCTTACTGCGCACAGCACCAGTGTGTGGGCCACTGGAGGAGGAGAGGGCACCCCAGTGGTGGAGGAGAGGGGATGCAGTGGAGGAGAGGGGGCCCCAGTGGAAGAGGAGAGGGGATGCAGTGAAGAGGGGCCCCAGTGGAAGAGGAGAGGGGACACCAGTGCTCTCTCCACTCTCTCAAACTGCCATTAGTGGATTTGTGCCCGGCGACTTGGGAGACACAGATCCACCTGCCCAGATGGAACTTGGCACGTCACCCAGTTTGGATCTCATTGTAAGGAATTAGGATCTATGATCAGACTCATTTTTGGGAGTTTTTCCTTGTCCTCTGTGAGGGTCCAAGGCTGGGGGATGTTGTGTACTAACCATTTATTGTTTTCACACTTTGGGCACTGTGAAGCCCTTTGAGACTGTAATGGTGATTAAGGGCTATACAAATGAATGTGATTTTATTTTATTTTATTAACAGATTCTGACTATGAAGACTCTGGTGCCTCCAGCAAGCAGGTTGAGGTTTGGCCACAACCATTACGCACTGCTATAGCCTTTATATAGAGACATTTTAATACCCTGTTAAATTGGTCACACATGGAGATTTAGGCTTTTTCTTACTACCAATAATGTACGATTTTGGTGACAAACCGATTTACTCAAGATAGGACAAAATTAAGGCTTGTCGAAAAAAGGTTGTTAACCACTCACGCATCACTATGTAATCATAGTGAAGGTTTTTTAAGCTATAGGCTACATCCTAACACAGTGTAGTGAAAGGAATAGAGCTCTAAATAAAATGTCACCCAAATTAAATCTTTGATATCATCCATTTTTGCCAAGTAACAATATCACACTAATCGGACTGTGTACACATGATGTGAAGTACGGCTACACACATTCTCACCGCCCATTTGATCTTTATAAATTCCAAGTCCTGTGTGGAAACAGGCATACGCACACTTTTTGTGTGTACGCATTGTTTCTAATTTTGGCCCCCAGTGTAGAGCAAGGAGAACCTACATAGCACTGGATTATCATGGTAACGGATACACTGTTTTGAAATAACACACTAAATCTGCCTAAAACATCCTAATAGGAAACAGAGAATTCCACAGTGTCAACATTTAACTAATATGGAGAGTCAAAAGTAGGACAAGAGTCTCTCATAAAAGATAAGCAGCACATCCAGAATTATAAAAACTTGTGTCTGATCAATGGCCTTCTTTGACTGAAATCTTCCACTAAACCCTGTCTATAACACAGGCTATCTTTTAAAAGAGCCACAAAAACAAAAAGGAGAAAGAAGAGAGAGAGAGAAAAATATATATATATTTCTCAGACAATAAATAATGGCCTAATAGATCAAGGTGGGTGTAATATAATATTCTCTTATAAATTGTGCAATTACCTCGTGAAGCTTCTTGTTTATTTCCTGGAACACAGCATGTGCCTTGAACCCCTCTAATCCCTGACTAGCACTGGTGTTCACTGCTTGAATCCTCTGCCTGTTGAGGTCAAAGGTAAAGTGTGAGATGACAAAATAAGGCTCATCGTTTTCATACAGGGATAAACAGACAGAGACAAAAAGGTGACAAACTTTCATGGCCATCCAAAAAGAAATTACTATAACATTGAAAGTCTGTCGTTGCTATTGCACGGTGTAACAGTCTGTCTGCTTTTTTCAATATCATAATATACAGCATGTGTACACTTTGTTTTGGTTTGCCGTTTCATGTAGGTCTAAATGTCAAACACTTTCTTGATCAGTAAGTGTACCCACCAGTAACCTATCTAATACTGAGGTGATATGATTATCACTAACGGATGAGGTGCATCAATATTGTGACTGGACATTATTACCTAGTTGGTGTCTAAATGTAAACATTGCTTTTTCCAGCTGGACACCTGGGTGCATAGTGCACTGTGGGATAGGCTAGACATGGCAGAAACCCAAGATGCCACCATCTTTATGCACCTTTTCCACTGGCATGTGAGAAGATGAAGGAGAGCAGTGGTAATGCCCACTGCAGAATTAACAAGAATTTAGGAGTAGCAGTGAGAACATCATTGCACTAGTTAGCAAAAACTGGTAGATGTAAGATGAGTGGTGAACTTGCTGGATAGCACCATTAAGTTTGCAAATAGACTTATGTTCTCACCAAAGGTCAGTTAGCAAGCTAGCTGCAAGCCTTGAAGGTACATACAGATGAGCGTTGTGTGCAGATTAAACTGTCACAACCATAGCTAACGTTAACGTTACAAGTCAGTTTAGCCTGCCTTCACACCAGGGAGGACACAGAGGGCGACCTCAACGAATTATTCAAGAACAAGTAACGCTATGCCATCCAGAATGTCACTATTAGACTATATAACGCTATGTACGCTCACCTTGCTGTCTGTAATTCAGGCATTTTGCTAAACCGTTAAGAAATCGACAAACAGTTCCTTAAAAGACCGGCGAAGTCGTCGTGGCTTTTGCCTGCTGCTCGCTAACGATGCTTCCTTGTTTCTGCCTTCTGCTGATCAGACTGAACGCGTCGATGACAGATACAGTGATTGTGTTTTTGGCTAACGGCGACAAATGTATCTGACTTTACTAAAATACGTTTAAAACTTAAATACAAAAAAGACAAGAAAGGGCCTATGAAGCTATTTCCTGAACAAAGAGGTTTTGAGGCCAGAACAACTAGGGTTGACTCCATTGCGAGGGTAAAATATATAGGCTTACATTACAATGTGTTATTGGTCGGAGTTCTTTATTTTGAAAGACATCCTAATGAGAAGGGTTTTCATTGCCTTTGAGACATGATGCAACTACATCTCACTGAGGTCAGGCAAATGATCCTGCCATCCAAGGTTTCTGTTCTCATGGATTAAAACATTTGCAAAAGACATCCACTTCCAGACAATCCCCATCCAAGTTTGCCACATTCCCAAAGCCCTTCTTGGGCCCTGGCTGCGGGCAGATGGTTGATTGTTGTACAACAGAGCATTTTAAGTACAGTACAGTTGTTGGCAAAGTTCACATGGTATCCTTCAGGCTTCTTGCCTGGTTCATGGCTACTAGAAGTATGACATTGTGATTATCGTGTCTGGGCTCATGCCATTGGGTATGGAGAAATATAATTGTGCAATAGAAACAAGAGATAAGAAAGCACATCAGAGTATGTATGATTTAACACATTGTCTCAACTGAAGTATCACACAGTTTTCATTCGCCACAGGATGTATTTTATACAAGAGCTGGAGGGAAATGGTGTAATGGGTGCACTGATGATGGGAATTTAGTTGTTGGGTGTCATACTATCAGACAACCAGACAAGTGTAGAATAGTGTGTTTGTATGCAAAGGGGGAAGATTAGCAAATGACACTGCATTTAATGTACACGGCAGTCTTACGAGTAGAGGCAAACATCAGAAAATCTCATCAGACTAATGGAGGCAGTGAACTGTCACCCTCTTAACTCCCAGCTTGTGCTGCATTTGTGGAGCATGGAGGCTAAGGGGGGAGGTTGCTGTGGCTGGTGGCAGAGGTTGTAGAGTGGGGGAGGGTTTAAGGCCAAGCGTCAAACTCAAGCTGGCTTGATTACTCTCTCACCCAACAGAAATGATAGGCTGAATGCTTGCCAAGCCACACAAAGCCAGCCAGTGTTGTGCTGCTGTGAGAGTCTGTCTGTTTTTCTGTAGTAGAGTTTTTGGGCTAGCATGGACCACACCGACTGATCAAGAAGACACTGCTCTCTGCTGGCCAGAAGGCCTGCTGTAATAACACATTGTAAATGGGAGGTCTGCCATACCCACAACCCAGTCACATAGCCCATCAGCAAGAGAGTTTAATGAAAAAGGACAAAAGTCTGTTTTTTTCCTACATATTACACACATATTTTGCTAAATGGGCGGCAGGTTGGCCTAGCGGTTAGAGAGACCGACCCATCACCAGAGGGTCACTAGTTCAATCCTCAGCACCACCAGGAGGGTGTATTCCAGCTGTGTGCTGGTGATTGAAAAATGACTGTTGCCACAGTTACAGTGCCCACCAACACTGCCGAAGTGCCCTTGAGCAAGGCGCCTAACCCCCAACTGCTCCAGGTGCACTGTCCAATAGCTGCTGCCTACGCTGTCCTCTGACCGGAAAAGTGCATGTGTGTGGGGTGATGTGTGTGTATCTAGTCAGAGGTAGGATGCGAAGAAAGAAATTCACTGCATGTGTACATGTGTTAGTGCCAAATAAAGTTGATTCATCAACCAGTTCTTCTTCTTCTTAAATGTGTAAGAAACACAATAATGGTTATAGCTTTGAGCTTTTAAATGTGATGTTAATACTGAATGACCTATAGAATATTGCTTGGATGTGGTATAGCAAATGTGAAAAAAAACCCAATATGGATAATATACTGGGACAAACGGTACATAGATATAATGAACATAATTCTGGTTATAATTGTTAGCAATACTGTTCTTACCAGGTTATAATTCTATAACTATGGTATAGAATCTGACTCAGATCAAATTGAGATTAATTGAGTTAACAATAAAAATCCTATTTTAGTGAGATTTTAATGCTGAGTCATACAACACATTATCTTTATAAAATAAAAACTAAAGTGATTGTGTCCATCGTTCCTATGCCTCTCATGCAGTGGGGTTGTTCTGTTCTCTGTATGGCAATAACCAGAGAACCAAAGTATGCATCCCAAAGTCACCTTATTCATTGAATAGACCTCTAGAGGCTCTTAGGACAAAATATCATGTGAATATTACATGACAAAACCTCATTGTCTTTAATGACCCAATTAAACTTGAAACTGACTGCAGCCTGTATTTCTAGGTCAGGGGTCCCCAAACATTTTCATGTCATGGAACCCCAAATAGATCCACATTAGGCCATGACCCCCATTTGATCAGATGAAAACAGACTGATGAAATAATCGTGAAAAGTATCTATTCTTCATTTTGCTGAAGACCTATTTGAACTCCCCTCACAGAACCCTGTGGTACCCAAGGAGGTTTTACAGGAGATGGGCCCCCCACTTTAGGAACCATGCCCGGGTCAACTACAGTAACACTGACGTATAGCGAGGTGTTCATCACGTGACTTCCCTTGTCATTTAAACTTCCTGTTGTCGGTTTCATTCTGAATTATATATGTTTTGTTCTCTGTTATTTATCTGTGTCCGGTGATAAGTCGAACTTTATAGGAAGCACCGTTGTAACGTTGGCTAAAGGCATAGTGAATGTTGGCAAATTGGTTTGGGATCAAACAGGGTAGCTAAGGCAATTAGCTAAGGCTAGTTGACGCTAACGTCAACTGTCTTATCCAGCTAAATTAAAAGCTAGGATTAAGAGTGACAACAAGTGACGTGGGTGCCTTTTTAGTTTTTGACTTTTTTCCATTGCAACTTTCCAGTTCGCTGAACTTCGAGAGAATCTCATCGGGTAGTCGGTTGCTAGCTACTACAATGGCAAATATGCTTTCAATGCAATTCAGTGCCTCTCTACGGAAATCTGGGAGTGTAATACCTTTAAGGACTGCTGCATTGGTCATCGATAAACGAAATTACAGCAGCAAAAATGGAGAGTACTTGCACCAAAGTATAGTGCCATCAATGCATTATCAGAAGAGTTTACCGAGGTAAGGAGCTATATGTGAAAGCTTGTTGAGCCCAACGTAATTGCATTACAGTACATGTTATTGTTATTGATTATTGTAATCTCAGTGAACGCAGATTACCTTGGAAATGTCAGACGCATATAGGTAATGTAATGTTAAGACCCAAAAGGTGACCCATTAAGGGGAATGTAGGTGAAAGTGCACGATTGATTTGAGTTCGAGCACAGGACGGCCAGGAGGGGGCGGTGACATATTGACTGAAAGCATTTGCAATTATAAGGATATTCATTTTCTATTGCATTCATCTTATATTAATTGTTCAGGCTACCTATACCGAAACTGGAAGATACTACCAGGAGGTATTTAGCTGCTCAGAGGCCGCTTTTGGATGACGACCAGTTCAGGTGAGCACATGGAAATCAACATTTTCATTTGACTTACATTTGATTCGCTATTTGATGAGGTCAAACCTGATCTGCAGCAACCTTTAATGTGCCCCAGGACAACAGAGAAACTCGCAGAGGACTTCCAGAGCGGCGTGGGAAAACAGCTGCATGAAGAACTGGTAGCTCAGGACAAGAATAATAAGCACACCAGCTACATTTCAGGTGACTGCGCTATGCAGCAGGATATCGACATGAAACTGGGCATCTCTAATACATATGAGCACATCTTTATTTGGTCTACTCACATCTTATCTTTCAGGACCATGGTTTGACATGTACCTGTCTGCACGTGACTCTGTGGTGCTGAACTTCAATCCCTTCATGTCCTTCAACCCTGATCCTAACACTGAGTATAACAGCCAGCTTGTGCGGGGGACCAATATGGTGTGTTCTGCAGTGCGCTTCATGAAGACGCTGCGAGCTGGATTATTGGAGCCAGAGGTTTTCCACCTTAACCCAGCTAAGAGTGACACACACAGCTTCAAGAAGCTCATCCGTTGGGTCCCCTCTTCACTGTCTTGGTATGGAGCCTACATGGTGAATGCATACCCCCTGGACATGTCTCAGTACTTTCGGCTCTTCAATTCCACTCGCATCCCTAAGCATGGGCGAGACGAGCTCTTCACTGATGAGAAAGGACGGCATCTCTTAGTGATGAGGAAAGGCAACATGTATGCGTTTGATGTAGTAGACAGCGATGGGAATTTGGTGAGCCCTGCTGAGATCCAGTCACACTTGAAGTACATTTTGTCTGACCCAACGCCAGCACCTGCCTTTCCTCTTGGGGTCCTGACCAGTGAGAACAGGGATGTGTGGGCCGGGCTGAGGGACAAGCTATTAGCTGCTGGGAATGGAGAAGCTCTGCAGATTGTTGACAGCGCCATCTTCTCTCTCTGTCTCGATGACGAGAGCATGCGGGACCATATTCACATCTCCCACAACATGCTGCATGGTGATGGCTGCAACCGCTGGTACGACAAGTCCTTCAGCATCATTCTATCCAAAGATGGTCAGGCTGCCATCAATTTTGAGCATTCTTGGGGTGATGGTGTGGCTGTGCTCCGCTTCCAGAATGAGATCTTTAAAGACACCACAGAGCAGCCGCTGGTAAACCCTAGCTCTGCCGCTGCTGCTGTGGATTCAGCCTCTGCTGTGCGCAGACTCCAATTCAACCTGGACAGTGAGCTGGAGAATGGTATTGTGAAAGCCAAGGAGAATTTTCATGAAGCTGTCTCAAAACTCACCATTGATGCTATGGAGTTCAAGAAGGGTGGGAAGGAACAGCTGAAGAAGAGCAAGTTAAGTCCAGATGCTATAGCCCAGCTGGCTTTTCAAATGGGCTTCCTGAGGCAATACGGACAGACAGTGGCCACATATGAGTCCTGCAGCACTGCAGCATTCAAGCACGGCCGCACAGAGACCATCCGGCCAGCCACCATACACACAAAACGCTGTGCACATGCCTTTGTTTGCCAGCCAGGGCAACACAGCGTGGACGAACTGCTGGCCATGCTGAATGAATGCTCTAAATATCATGGGCAACTCACCAAGGAAGCAGCCATGGGTGAGTATCTACCATTTCTACATGTATTTTGATGAATGATTACAATTTGTCACACCCTGAAATATTCTGCAGGTTGTCCCACTGATATAGCCTCTGCTGTTAATTCTGAAAGCATATCGAAGCCAATTTTCATCACTAGCTCTGTGTTCTCGCAGTCATTTTACTGTAGCAAGAGCCTGTAGTCGGCTCTGCCAATCAGTAATGTGTTCACACAAGAGACAATCCCGGCTGAGCTAGCTAGGCCCAGCGTGGTGTTGTGCCAGCAAAACCTAGTAAATTATGGTCTACTTGCCAACTTTGAACCATTAAATTATTGGAGATGAGACGTAAAACCCCTTATCGTATCAAATGTCCATATTACATCAGAATTTTATAAATTACAACCGAGTTACAGGCATTATAGTTGCATTAATGAGTGTTGAACCTGGCCATTACGGTTGAACCCGAATTCCCCCATTCAAGACTTGGCTTCAGAACACGCCACTTCCTGGCCCCCTGCATTGTACAACTTGTGAAATCAACTATAGTTAAATGCATTTTTTTAAATTTCCCTCACCAGGCCAAGGTTTTGACCGGCATCTGTTTGCCCTGCGATACCTTGCCAACTCCAAGGGCCAGGCTCTGCACAGCTTGTACAAGGATCCAGCTTACACTGCAATCAATCACAATATCCTCTCTACAAGCACCCTCACAAGTCCAGCTGTCAGCCTTGGCGGCTTTGCTCCGGTGGTGCCTGACGGCTTCGGTGTGGGCTACGGTGTTCATGACGACTGGATCGGCTGCAACGTGTCTAGCTACCCAGCTCGCAATGTCCATGAGTTCCTGCAGTGTGTCCACAAGTCCTTAGAGGATATCTTCACTGTCCTGGAAGGAAAGCCTATCAGTTAAGGCAGAGGTGTGCTCCTGGTCACCAAGGAGAAAGCAGTCATTCTCAATCTCAGGCTTGTTGACCAACATTTCCAGGCAAAGATACAGAAAGTTAGCAGAGACTGAGTAATGTGTTTTTGGGAATAAGAAAAAAAAATATAGCACTTAGGTATAAATTACGTTTCAGAAATTCTAACACTTTCACTATATGTAAGGTTTGGGATTTTAAGTGTTCTTTATTACTGTAGGTATGATCTTATCAGTTTATCAAAGTTGTCATGTGAAATAAAAATTATTTAAACTATTTCTCATAGCATTTACCTGTGGACAGAAGTCATTGTATTTAATGTCTAATGACAGACTGCATCAAACATGAAATAATGTGTTAGGTTTGTACTAAAATTGATGTCATACACTGGCTTTGACAAATACATTAAATTGAAGTTAGACTTACAGAGCCTTTGGAACACAAACCTGTTGTCTTCTCTGTAATGAAAATTTCCAAAGCAAAACCTTATAAATGTATGGAGGACAGATTGTGTGCCTTATCAAAAAGAATTCATTTCAAACCAGCATTTGAGTTGTCAGTGCAATACCTCAAATTGCCATCAGAATTATGTAATTGGCAGCATTGTTGGTTGTAGTTGAATGTATTTTGAAATAAAATGTGACTCAATTTTGGTTCATTAAGTTTATGTAACAAAAAATAACATCTTGCCAATTATGATTTCCATACAACAAAGGAAACAGTCTTGGAAAAACAATTCTTTAACAAAGTTGAGCATAACAGTTCCCAGCAAAGGCCTTTTTAAAGAGACTTGTAGATTAAAAACTTCACAAAGTAGTAAAAGCTTTTTCTAACCCTTTATTTAAAATTTAAAAAAAAAATCCACCATCAAAAGCAAATGTACAAATGCTGAGGAAACATGAAAAGCAAGACTAAAGCAATTCACATAAAAGTAAAATCCATATTTTAGATAGGCTTGATCTTGAAGTGTAGACCAATGAGACTGAAGACGAGACATTTCAGATCTTGAACCAGGTAGTAGAACACGCGAAGACCTTCAGGGTCCCTGAAAAACAATAAGTTTAAAACCCTACGCCCATGTATTTAAGCTCTTTGCCTATGCCAAATTGTTATCCCCACACCTTTTGGATAAAGTACTTACTTTGACTGGTTGACATCAATCAAAGAGCCAATTTTGGAGGTTGTGAATGAAATGTGCTCATCTCCGATGACAATCTCCAGCTCCTGTGAGAGGTAAGGGGAATAAAAACAGGCAAGTGTTTGATAATTCAAAAAACACAAATAGTTGGGCAACTTGATGACACAAAGAAGCAAAAAAGACAGTGGATCAAATTGTAGAGAAAATTGGTAAACAAAGCTGCCAAAGAAACGTTTGAGTGATGCTGAACAAGTGGCAGACAAACCTGTCTGCCAACTCTATCAGGGGGCGGCCACAGAGCATCATCTTCCTTGGTAATTTCACTGTCATCGATGATCCTCTTCAGCTCCTCCATCACACTCTTGTGTACATAGGCCTGAGTTGGTGAAAATGTATACAAATTTGAATGACCTGAAGATGCAATCACTGAGACATCACACACGACCTGAGTAAAATTGTGTTACCTTTCACACCCTTCCAAATGTTGACAGTGCCATTACGATGGCCGTGAACTTTATGACTAAAGTAGTTACAGAAAAATGGTGGAAAAGAGCCAAGCGTTTAGTAAGGGCTAGTAACGCTACTGCAGTTCACGAATAAGAGAAAATGCCATTGCAACTATACCTCTTTTCTGATCATGACGTCATTCTTGTAGTTGCTGTTGTTTGCGTACCTCAATTTTCCTGCAAGTAAGACAAAATTCAATTTTAAGCCAAGTTTACCAATATAATGTGCAATCGCCTTAACCAAAACACCCATAAGTTACACGCAGCTACAAACGTTACCGTTAGAAGCTGTAGTTAAGTTATCTGTGCAGTCCACATGGCGTAGCAAACGCTCCCTGGTTTGTACTCAAATATTAACCAAGTTGATGGGAATGTTTTACAGGTTCCAAACATCACAACTGTATGGCGTATTTTTTATATAGTAGAAACAACAGTGAGAGAAATGTGGACGCTAGCAACTCGAACAACTCCATTCCAATGCGGCCTGATGAAAAGCCACTGCTGGTAGCTAGCGGCGCTAGCTTGCAAGCAGGAAGGCAAAATTGCCGCCTAACTCACCATCTGGTCTGAATTCAAATTCCAGGAACTCGTGTCCAAACTTCCCCTTGTGCCCAACATAATATCTCAAATAAAAATCACTTGTTGACATTTTAACTCTTCAGAAAGTGGCAGTCTTAGTGAGGTCTGAGGGAACAAAACTAACGCTGAAGTACGTTCCGGAACGAGACGACCTCGCTACCTCTGTGCGCATGCGTGTGGTGTCGCGAGTTGTTGAAGTTGTCGCACCCTAATGATGTCATCATTCTTCCGCACAGAAGATCAGAGTACACGTGTGGCTGTGGTGTTAAACGATGGCAGGCTCCGTTTCACAACAGCTCGAGGAGCTATTGAATCCTTTGCCTAAATTCGCGGATCCAGAGGATGACCACGATGAAGCGACAAAAGCCAAGGTCATAGAAAAGTTTAACGAAGACGATGATGAAGATGGAGTTGGCCTCAGTGTTCTTCGGAAGCACCACGCATCCATGCTCTCAGAGACAGACGGTCGGTACTTGGGAAAACCAATCTCCCGTAAACAATTGTTGATGGATATTGATGGATCTGGAGAAGATGACTATGACAAGGACAATACAGGAGAGCAGGAAGACTATGATGACTTTTCGCAAGGGGAGGATGAATCTGGAGATGATGATGATGAAGAAGAAGAAGCTGGGGATAAAAGTGATGAGGAAGAAGATGGCGAGGAGTTGGAAGCAAAAGAGAGTGTGCTGCACAGTGATGTAGCTGACAGAAAAACGTTGGTGTCTAAGATGAAGGGCATTAACATCACCTTTCCCCAGGAGATGGACTTCCACAAGCTGACAGAGGGCATGGACGATCTGGGAGAGAGTGAAGAGGATGAAAGCAGCGAGGAGAGTGAAGGGAGTGATGAAGATGGCGGCTCAGAGGAGGATGAGATGGAAGATGAGGGAACTGTCAGGACATTTTCTAAAGAGAAAGTAGATGAGGAAGTGGAGAAAGGGAAGGCTGTAAAGAACCAACTTGCTCTGTGGGACCAACTCCTTGAGGGGCGAATCAAAATCCAGAAAGCTCTTGTGACAGCTAATCAGCTTCCACAACCACAGACTTTTCCAGAGTTTAAGAAGAGAGGTGGAGCTGAGCTTGTGGGAGCATTGAAGAACAGTCACAAAGCCTTAAAAGCCCTCCAAAGGTCCCTATTGGAGCTGCAGGATCAGCTGCTAAACCAGAACCCAGACACAAGGCCTATTTCCCTTGGGAAGACCTGGGGAGCAGTCGCCCAAAGTGAGGATGAGGAGATAAGCAGCGATGAGGAGATGCAGGACACACAGAGGTCTGCAGGGGAGGTTGGGCCACCGAAACGTAAACTGGAGATGGCAGAGTACCCAGACTTCATGGCCAAACGCTTTGCTGCTTTCCAGCCCTACCGCAATGCCACACTGCAGAAGTGGCATGACAAAACCAGACTGACCATGGGCAAGAGCAGCAAGGGTTTCAGGGAGTTCGATAGGAACATACTGACCCAGGTGGAGCAGGTACTGATGGACAATGACAGACTGGTCCGACGCACCCAGACCCGGCGCTCAGAGTTCAGAGTCCTCGGGAATAAAGAGGCGTCTGCTCCCACTGCTGAGACCATCTTGACAGAGGCAGAGGAGGGAGAGCAACAGCTGAAAGCAAACGCACACCTCAAAGACCTGGATGAGGACATCTTCGATGACGATGATTTCTATCACCAGCTCCTGAGAGAGCTTATTGAACGCAAGACGAGTGCAGCAGACCCCAATGACCAGGTGGCTATGGGCAGGCAGTGGCTGGCCATCCAGAAGTTACGCAGTAAGATAAAGAAGAAGGTAGACACCAAGGCTAGCAAGGGACGCAAAGTCAGGTTCCACATCCATAGTAAGATGGTGAACTTTATGGCTCCTATTGATCATAGTTCAATGAATGATGAGGCACGGACTGAGCTGTATCGTTGCCTGTTTGGTAACAACTCCTCGGTAGGGGAGTAGTGAGCTGAGGTGTCACATAATTAAGTGGAGGAGATGGACACAAGAAAGCCAAGGATGAAAAGAGCAGTACGTTTTCCACACGTCTAGAAATGATGCCAAACAGCAGGCTGGATTAGGACGGAGAGATGCACATGCCTCCTCTTGTCTCAAAGGCATGTTCATGATGCCTGTCAAGAGAATGTACTCAGACCGGGTTGGATTGCATTCGTCCTTATTCTTGAGGGCTTCAAAAAAATTAGGACTCATAGTCAAGACAGTTTATTAATAACACACCATGTACAAAGTTACATTTAACTTGTTTTTGGGCCTAATGCACAATTTTTGATAAAATATCTTGAAATACCTGTGGTAACCCTGGTTTTGGCAACAAAACAATTCATCCTTTATAATGTCTGTGAACAAAGAAATATGTATTGTACATTTAATCAGTTTAATTTTTTTTGTCACCAAGTTTCTTGATTAATGAAGTAAATTGTTTAAATGGCTGTATTTTGTTTTACAGTGTTACAGTAAATTGTCCTATCATTCATATTACATGTGACCTTACTACATTACTAGGCTGGAGTAACTTGTGTTCACCAACACATGCTTTGGACCCCCGTATTTGCAACTTACTAGAAAATTGTTCCACCTTTTTACTAGGATACAGCACAATGCATTGTGTCGATTTTCTCAACACAAGACGGAAAATACTTTTTCCACTTAAGGCCAGTGCAACCTAAGGCTACGATCAATAAAGGATCATTTTATTATTAGTTAGAAAATATGAGAATGAGAAGTGGCAGATGTGTTAATTCAAAGGATCAAAAATATTACCTGAGAACTTTATCACAAGAAAAAAAACATTTTACAGAACACATTTACATTGATGATACAAAAACACTGATTTACTGAGCAACAAGTGACAGTTTTTAGTATTCATTTAAATGAAACCTGCATATATATGGATGTCATACTAGTATTAAAACATCAAAAGAAAAAAAAAAAAAATTCAGTTTGGCCACAAAGACAGTAAAGAAAACTTTATTTCTTTGGTGGTGTTGTCATACATCAAATGACTTGAGGTGAAAATTGGTTGTTCGACTTATTCTCAGTGTAATATGTCTAATTCAAGTTGTCAGACTCACAAGACAAAACAAATATTGCTCAGAGCAATATACTGTAAAACACAGAAAACCTCAAACCAATAATTCCATTATTTCAAAAATCTTTGTACAAGCCAAAATATGATTTTTACAAAGCTTGAAAAAGTTGTATTGATAAAGGGAACTAGTCAGGTTACCCAGTGAACCTTAACAGGAGTCTACAGAAATAAAAGGCTCTGCCATTAAGCGGCACATTGTTACACTGCATTTGTTGCACTACTGAAGGCCAAGGATATCAAGTGATTGACACCAAAACTGTTTTGGATATCTTTACTGAAGTTTCTCCATTTCAGTGCTGTAATAATGCAAGCAGCAATGATCATAAATTAAATTACAAGTGAGCCTAATCAAGGACTCAAGCTGAACCTCCCTGTAGCTCTCCCCCTTCAATCACAGAGTAAATAAGTTAAACAAAAAAAAAACCTGAATACAACTCTTTCAAACCAGGTCCAAAAGGGAATAGTTTCCTTTTTCCTAATATATCTCCTGACTCAGTCCAAACAGAATCCTATCAAAAGGAGGGTCTTTCATTTCTTGGCAATTTCTTCTCCCCTGTAAGCCATGATGTGGCCCCACATGCGGTTCATCCAGATAAACTTTTCCTTCCTCTTCATTGTGGTCAGTGTGGCCGGCTGCTGGACTCTGTATTTTGCTGCTTCTGGGGTGTCCCATAGCCATTAAGGCAGCCGTTGAGCCGTTTGATCAAACCACCATTAAGAATGTCCTGGATGTGCTGAACTATAAGGTTTATGGCAACTGTATTGAGAGAGATGTAGGTATGTGTTCAGAGTAGGCATCTTGAATTGAGATACTGAGTATGTTTTTGATTTATATGACTTTGACTTGATAAAAATAATGTACTGTAACCCTGACAATTCTATAGCAGACAGTGTTTTGTTCTCAGAATACTACAGCCTCTCTGATTCACAGTCTCCAGAGCACAATTCCCAGCTCACAGCATGAGAATAAACACAGCTTTGTCCGTCATGATAACGCTGTTGAGACTAGTGCCTCAAAACATCTTGATGAATATTGTTTTAATATTGTCATACAGCCTACAGACAAATGCAAAAATGCTCACCAAGGTTATCGGCTCCTCTGGGTATGATCACATCAGCGTATTTCTTGGTCTAGATAGCATGAATAAAGAAAAACAGTTGGACAATGAATCTGTATCAAGGGACATCACACAAACTGAGTATAGTGGTATTGCATGTAGGATAGGCACTCACTGGCAGACAGAACTCCTCAAAGGCAGGCTTGACAAAAGTAATGTACTGCGCTAGGACACTTTCCAAGTCCCGTCCACGTTCACTTATGTCACGAAGCACTGGGGGGGATAAGAAGACGGTTATCACTAAGTTAGCATCTCTTGCATTTGGGGAGCCTATTGTTTTGGGTTTCCGACATGCTTGTGCATCTCACCTCTGCGCGAGAGCCGTGTATCTGCATCCGTGTCCACAAACAGCTTCATTTGGAAGAGGTCTCGGATCTCCTGAGAATAGAACATCAGGATGCCCTCAAAGAGCACCACATCAGCTGGGTACACCGTCACCGTCTCTTCTTTCCTGCCATAGGAGAGACATTAAATATAAAAAAGAAGTAACATTGTGGGGATTTTTTTTTTTAAATATACCGTATCCATATACATATCCATATTATGTTCATCATTCATACTCTTCCAGTATGAGGCAAACAAATGCAACACACTAAATTGTATAAAACACAAAAAAAAATGAGTAATAATGTTCTCTGTATGGACTTACAGTACAAACTGACTCACCTGGAATGAGTAACAAAGTCATAAACGGGGATCTGCACCGTTTTGCCCTCCATGATGTCCCATAGAGTTGCAACTATGAGATCATTATCAAACGCATCTATGGTATACAGAAGGAAAGAGTACGAAGCAGTCAGAAACATTTCTCTATGGCAGCCAGCATTCGGGAGCTCATAGGATCCAAATCTATTCCAAGCAGAAGGTGACATGCTACCACGGGATGATAAGGACACCAGACACCGACCATGCAAGCCTCATACAAAAGGCAGGAATTCCAGACAGCTCAGACTGCTGCAAGATATAACCACCACTCTTATCAGATTACCCCAAAGTGTCCTAATGGGAGACACAAAGCTATAGACAGGCAAGCAGACTTTCAACATGGTTCCAGATCATACATGAATGGAATGAGGCCTGTTGGTGACAAGGTAAATGACAAAAAAAAAAAAAAAAAAAAACGGGGGCCC
>OOFE01037681.1:0-19776 GCA_900323365.1 Monocentris japonica | reverse complement strand
CCAATTTTGGTGAACCTGTGCAAATTGTAGCTTCAGTTTCCTGTTCTTAGCTGACAGGAGTGGCACCCAGTGTGGTCTTCTGCTGCTGTAGCCCATCTGCTTCAAGGTTTGACGTGTTGTGCGTTCAGAGATGGTATTCTGCATACCTTGGTTGTAACGAGTGGTTATTTGAGTTACTGTTGCCTTTCTATCATCTCCAACCAGTCTGCCCATTCTCCTCTGACCTCTGACATCAACAAGGCATTTTCGTCCACACAACTGCCGCTCACTAGATATTTTCTCTTTTTCGGACCATTCTCTGTAAACCCTAGAGATGGTTGTGCGTGAAAATCCCAGTAGATCAGCAGTTTCTGAAATACTCAGACCAGCCCGTCTGGCACCAACAACCATGCCACGTTCAAAGTCACTTAAATCCCCTTTCTTCCCCATTCTGATGCTCGGTTTGTCTTGACCACGTCTACATGCCTATATGCATTGAGTTGTGGCCATGTGATTGGCTGATGAGCTATTTGTGTTAACAAGCAATTGAACAGGTGTACCTAATAAAGTGGCCGGTGAGTGTATATTAGTTATATAGTAGAAATATGGCACCTACAGTTCTGGCCAAGACTATTGGCACCCTTGCATTTCATGCAGATAATGTACAATATCTTCTGAAATAATTTGAAATTGAAACAACTTACGGACTTTACACATTCATGTATTGATTTACAACAGCACATGATCAAACAATTAGAATAAAATTGTAAAAAATCTTTTATGGTTTCAAAATTGAAAGGTGGCCATTGCCAAGAGTATTGGCACCCTTTAGAACAATTCAAATCAATTTTGTTGAAAAATGAAATAGATCCTCATTTGCAGTGTAATTCAACTCATCTGCGACAGGTTACAGGTGCCCATGTGGTATAAATGAACCAATTATGTATTTTAAAGTGACAGTCTATTCTGCTTCTCTGGTCATCTGTGAAAGTGGTGAAGAGAAAAGAGCTGAACAAGGATGTTGGAAAAATTATCATCACCAAACATATTCGTTCACAAGGCTATAAGGCATCTCTAGCGACTTTGGTATTCCCCTTTCCACAGTTTGCAATGTTATTAAGAAGTTTGGAATTGTTAAGAATCTCCTAGGACGTGGTGGTAAGAGGAAAATTGATCTCAGATGTCATCCGAAAGGTGCTAGCCATGGAAAAAACATCTTGCATGACATTCAAAGATCTCAAGGCTGACCTGGAGAGGTCTGGTAATGGTTTCAGCCCATACCATACGCCAGACACTGAACCAAGAAGGGCTTTACGGTCGGGGGCCACGGAAGACCCCACTGCTGAAAGAGAAATATATGAGAGTAAAACTGATATTTGCCAAGACCACCTGGGCAAACCTAAATCCTTCTGGGAAAATGTTCTGTGGACCAAATTAGAACTCTTTGGCAATGCAGATCAACACTTTGTTTACAGACGACAAACTAAAGTTTTCAAATTAAAGAACACGCTACCTACAGTCAAATACAGCGGAGGTTCCATAATGCTGTGGGGCTGCTTTGCTGCCTCGGGTACTGGGCATCATGAAATCAGAAGATTGCCAAGGCATTTTGGAGCAAAATGTGCTATCCAGTGTCAGAAAACTGGGTGTCAATCGAAGGTTATGGGTCCAAGAAAACAGCCAGCGATGAGTCCTTATTTCAATCCCATTGAGAACCAATAGTGAGAACTGTCAAAGGAATCCTTCAAACATTGAAGAAGAGCAGGTTGCAATTGAAGAGTGGGAGAAACTGCCAGCAGAAAGGAGCAGGAAGCGTATTGATGGTTACAAGACAAGTTTGGAAGCATCATCATTGCCAAAGGCTGCAACTAAGTATTAGAAAAGGGCCAATAATCACAACCACAGGCACTTTTCAATTTTGAAGCCATAAACAGCGAAAGGTGTTTCAACTTCAATTATTTCAGAAGATAATGTACATTAACTGCATAAAAGGGTACCAATAAACTGTATATGGTAGAAATATACTAGTTATATGGTAGGTACATGATAGATATGTGGTGGAAATATATTAGTTATATGGTAGAAATATATTAATTATATAGTAGATATTTAACAGTTTTATAATAGACATATTAGAAATATATTAGTTATATGGTAGATATGTGGTAGAAATAAATTAGTTGTAGGTATATGTAGTTGTATGGTAGATATATTATAGAAATGTATTAGATAGATACACAGATAGATAGATAGATAGATAGATAGATAGATAGATAGATAGATAGACCCACCAGTTGTGATGTGATGAAAATGTGCTGTTCCTTCTCAGTCAGATGCTCCAATTTAGTCCAGCTTGACTTGGACCTGATATCATTCAGGTGGATGGAGAGAGACCTGGAAATGACTGGAAGTAGACTGGAGACCAGCAGCAACAGACTGGAAATAATCGGCAGCAGACTGGAGACCAGCAACAGACTGGAGACCAGCAGCAACAGACTTGAAATGACCAGCAGCTGCAGTTTCCAGGCTAGAAAACAAGTTCCTTATAGACTCACTTTGTTAGTGCCAAAGCTAATGGGTTAACTCAATAAAAACACAAGCAATTAAAGTCTGTTCATGAGACTGGTTGACTGTTGACCAAAACAATTCCAGGTTAGACCAGATCCAGACCACATTCAGTACAGTTTGATCCCAGCCAGACTAACTCTATTCCTAGTCTCTCTGTGTCCCAGTCAGGCTAACTCTATTCCTGGTCTCTCTGTGTCCCAGCCAGGCTACTCTGCTGAAGGCGACACTGCTGCTCTGCAAGATGAAACCTCCCCCTTCCCTCCCTCTCTGCCTCTGTCTCTCTCTCTGTTGTTGTGTAATCAATAGCAATTTTGTTTTTTAATGAGTGTGGAGAGTGTAGATGTGGTCTGTTATTCTGTTTGGCCATGAATCCAATTTGACATTAGTGAATTGTGTTGTACATTGTAAGGAAAGTTTGTAGTCTGCAGTTAATTATATTACAAATTACATTACTACAACTAATTATATTATTATTATTATTATTATTATTATTATTATTATTATTATATAATTATATTGGCAGCAGCAGTATTTGAAGCAGCAGCAGTAGTTGAAACTGCAGCAGCAGTGGTTAAAGCAGCAAATGTATACTAATGGAAGTCATAGGTATACATACCACTTTAGTGTATGTTTTTTTTTAAGGATGTAGTGTCATTTATTTGAATAAATATTGTTTGCCTTCATTGGATGGTTAAGTAGATAAAGACAGGAAAGATTAGGAAAGAGGAGATACAACATGCAACAACAGTGTCAGGAAAGATTCAAGATGTCGGTGCTACCAGGTGTGTGCATTAGACCCCTGAGCCACCAGGACATGACACTGACTCTGGTTTCACAGGGTTTTTGCCAAAGGGTTTTCTCTGGCATCAGACCAGTGACATGAAGTCACTTTTTTACAGGCATAAAAGGCATCTGCAAAACTTTTAACAGCATCTCTTGTCACAACCACTTCAGGCTGTGGAACAACTGTTACATTTCATCAACCCCAGCCAGGGCTCAATCTCAACCTTGTTGCCATAAACTGGTTGCAACATGGTTGAGCTAGCTGGGAAGTAGTTCAAGGAGGAGTTTTTTCATAGTTGTCATGAGGAAGGCTATAATCCCTCCTGCCATTCCTCCTGACCCACCTGCAGCCTCAAGTTCCTCTTCCTCTCTCTCCCTTTCTCTCGCTTCACCCACTTCCCAGACCCCCTAGTCTCCTCCCTGTTCTGTGTTGTTTGTTTCAGGTCCCATCTTTCCTGTCATGCCCACCAGGGTTCCCAGTGTGTTCTGCCACTACTCACCTGTTCCACATCTGCAATCCATCAACCTCGCTCCTCCCCCTCATCAGCTGCACTCCATTACTCATCAGTCCCTAGCAGTGTATATATACCAGCCTGTCCCCCATTCTTGTTTGCCAGATTGTCTTATGTCTCACATAGCTTTCATGGTCCACCGGTTACTTGATCTCTGTTCTGCCTGACTCTGCCTTGCCTGATCCTTGTCTGGTTGCCTGTATGGCTTGCTTTACGCCCCAGTAAAGTATTGGACTTACACACCATCTGCCTCCTTGTGTCTGCATCTGGGTCCAACTTTACTTGCCCACTACAATAGTATGATTAATGAGTGCACCATTTCAAAAGCTGGTGATATTATGGGTCCCTGGTGGTCTTAATGTTCAAGAAACTCTTTGGCCACTGGTACTGTGGAACCCGCTTGAACAAAGGAGGCTGTAAAAAAAAAAATGGGGAAAAAAAGAATGGATTGAACTTAATTTGTTAAAATGGCAGCCTGCAACATCATTCGTTGCTCACTCATTTCCATAGTGTTTCAGTATAGGTTAATCAAAAAATCAGAAATTTTCATCATAGATAGATAGCCTGAGTGATGGCGTTCATGAAAATAAAGTCCGTTGTAAGATTATGTATAATGGTGGAAATGTAGGCAGGTTTTTATCATTGGGAGGGCAGTTTTGTATAGAAAAAGAATTATGGCGCCACTGTGTGGCCAAATGACTCCAATTTTGCACATCTAAACCGCTGAGGAGTAGTCAATGTTTTTGCTATATTTTGGGAATAGCGCCACCATGTGTCCAAATGGCTCCAAACTTAACAGGCTTCCTTGGAGTCATGGGGTAAGCACCTGTGTCAAGTTCAGTATAAATCAGACAAAGCATTGGCAAGTAATGTATCACTTCCTGTTGACCTGGCATTTTTCTGAAATTCAGTCGTATCTGGCAGTGAGACAGTTTGACCAATTGCTTAAAAAAATAATAGGAGTATAGTGGACAAGGCAGTGCAAGTTTGGTGAGAATCAGTACAACAGCCTAGGAGGAGTAGGAAATGAAGTGATTTCGGAAAAATCCAAAATGGCGGAAAATCTATGCAGAAGGAAGTCATATTTTCCTATGGCAAAGCTGTTGTTCACAAGGAGCTGCATCTGTGGGTGCAAGTTTGTGACTGCAACAAACGGGTCAGGAGATACACTTGTTTGAAAATGGCCTGATGGTGGTGCTAGAGAGAAAGTCATAGAGGCACCAAATTAGCTGTGGGGGTAGGAGACATAGTGCTCTGTCACTGTGCCAAGTTTCAGAAAAAGCGACCAATGGGTTCTAGGGGCTGCCATAGACACCCATAATAATAATAATAATAATAATAATAATAATAATAATAATAATAATAATAATAATAATAGGAAAATCAACGATTACTAGAGGTGCATGGCCCCTATAAATGAACTATCCCCAGAACAGAAGTCACACAAAGAGAGACTGGGTGTGTGTGTGTGTGTGGTTGAGCCGTTGGCTGGATGCAGAAAAGAATCTGGTAGGCTAGTTTGATTGGATAAGGGATCTAACCTTGTTTTTGTCACACCCATGGGTCGTGGCAGGAGGTACCGCAGCATTAAAGCCAGCACCACCAGGATGCGCAATAGCTTCTTCACCCAGGCTGTCAGACTGCTCAACACCTCACTGCTACCCAAAACACATACATGCCTTATTTGACACAGATACGTACACACACACCCTGCACGGGTCACTTTACACTTGACACCACTACACCACTTTTTTTTTTTTACTATATATTTTATTCTTTTATTTATTATGTTGGTTGTACTTTATGTCATGTCTTATGTTCTGTGTTTTGCACCTTGGTCCTGTGAGGAACGACATTTAGTTTGGCCTTATGTGCTACATGTATGGCTGAAATGACATTAAACTCAACTTGACTTGACTTGATCAGTGGGCGGGAGTCTTCAAATTCCCTCAGAAAAATGAATTACAGTGCAAGAGACAGGTAACATCAACTTATGGCCTACTGATGGCTTGTGACAAACCTGCCTACCTACCGACCTACCCTACCGACCTGTCTACCTGCCTACCTATTGTGGCAGACTGGGGGGAGGGTGGGGGTGAGGCTTAGGCTGGATCCAGGAGAGAGCTGAGTCGGTGGACTGACTCTCCCTGGATCCAGAACCGGCTGCAGCCAATTAAGGTTGATTGCAGCCGGGTCCTTTTTAACCTATGTGTGAGAGGGTGGTTGAGTGACTGAGTTCGACAGCGGACTGGTGGAGTCAAGTTGGACTATCCATGCAGGAGAGAGCCAGCGGAACCAGCAACAGCGACCGACCAAAGTCCATGGAGGGTGCAGCCGGGAGCAGCCTGCAAGAGCTGCCCAGTCGGGGTTGGAGCAGGATGCTCCTGGAAGCCTGGCGAACTGGCCAGCTTTGGTGCTCCACGGCTGACCAGAAGGGACACAGGGAGGTGTGCCAGCCAGGGGAGACAGCGCTGAGAGCGGCCTTCGAGATCAGGTCGAATTATTATTGCTATGTGCAAATAAAACGGCCTGCTGGCCTGTTAACTCTGCCCTCCTGCCTTTGTCTCTTTGTCGCGGCCCCGACTGACCTACCGACTTACTGACTACCTACCTACCTGCCTACAACCCCGGGAGTGAAAATACACACACAGCCGTATCGTTTGTTTGAGCAAGGTGCAAGGTCGTGCAGGCAGAACTGAAGCTGCCTGAATGCTGGAGATGGGGGCGATAAAAGACTCCACCAGTGATTGGTGTAGCCCCATCATACTAGTTTCTTAAGTCTGATGGGTCTATACAGTTCTCTGTGGACTACTGAAAGGTGAACGATGTGTCAAAATTCGACCTACCCAATGCCCCGGATCGACCAGCTACTAGACCGGTTAGGCACTGCTTAACCAAGGGCTACTGGCAGAGTCTCTTATCTCCAGAGTCCTTGAAAACAGCTTTCCAACCAATTCATTAGACTTCTGGTTGGCTTGTTGTTTTCCACATTCGTTCTGTTTCCCTTTCTTCCCATCCTATTATATTACTACTATAGCGCTTCTGTTCTCTTCTGTTCTGTTTTTGTTCTGGGGTCTGTCTCACAAAGCCAGATTAGTGGGTGAGCAGCTAACTTTGGGCTTAACCCTTTTTGGTCTCATGAAAGGTGGCTCACTTTATAGCAGGTAGATCACCATGGTAACTTAGGCTGCACAACTAATCTGCTCTGGATGTCATGCAGGTCAAGTTCAAGATATCTGATCAAAACAGATAAAAAGCCTCCTCACCAGTCAGCTCTGGCTGAGCGTCATCACTCCTGGAGGATACCGTGGACTTTTTAAACAATCTTTATTGCAAAAATTCCATGAACAAAACCAGATATAAACGAAAACATTACATTCAGTTTACAGAGGGATACTATTGAATTAACAGACAGTAAGAAGGGCTCTTCGCAGGGTGGTGTTTTTTAGGGACCAACAGAATATGTTTGCTTTCCATAAGAATTTTTATATTAGAGATCTTTTGTTTCATAATTGATCAAAAAGTCATAGAAATTTTTAGTCAAATGATATTTCTCAAACAAGATTACATAATTAAAAAAGTGAATTAATAATTTAAAATATTTTTCAACAGAAGTTCCTTTTCAAAGTTAAAGCACTAGCAGTAGTGACAATAACACATAGAGGCCCATATTAATTTAGTCAATATCTGGTATTAGTTGTTACACTGTATTAGGAGCATACATGGGTAAATATTTGAATATTATATTGTGTGAATTTCAGAAAACCTTAACAAATGGTATGAACAAGATATTCAGATATATTTTAAGATCGAAAAAGAAAATTGATTTGTATCAGTTCTAAATAATGCATTCTTGAATAAGAAGTATCAGCTGAGTAAAAAAAGTTTTTGATAAATGATGAAAATAAACAGTTCTTAGTAGTGGACTTTTTGACCCCAGTGTATAATAAATGTTTGTAGCGTTTCCAGGGGATTTGCCCACTCTGGCTAGAAAACAGGGCATCTATCAGGTAGCTTACGATAAATATCATAATGAATGAAATTTACTGTAGCACATAAGTGTGCTGAAATATATTAGAATTCCCAAGAGTGGTCAGTGCAATAGCTTGCACTGTATTAAAGAGAAATATACCCACTGGGCCTTAGTGATGGGCAATGTATTTACTTTACATTTACACTATCTGCATTTTCCTCCACCCATCTTCTCTTGCCTTGATGGAGTCAGAGACTGTCAAATGTGACCCTGGCTGTCTTTCACAATGTCCAGAGACCAGACACTCAGTTTGTGGTTTACTGATGGATGCAAAGTTTCCATACAAATAATCATTACAACTATTTATACTTTTAATACTTTCAATATGTTTAATACTATGATTTCAATTACATTTTCCAATATTATTATTATTACTAGAGCTGTAAATGCTACTACTATTTCTGCTAATACTACTACTACTGCTACTACTTTTGCTACTGCTACTGCTGTTACTACTCCTGCTACTACATTTACTACTACTTCTACCATTACTACTACTTCTGCTAATACTTCAACGACTACTACTTCTACTGCAGCTATTACTAACTATTACTAACGGCCAGCACACAAATGTTCTTCAGAAAATGTAACCTCTTCTAGTTAATTAGTGTGCTCGCTTCAGCAAAGCACACTTATGTTCTCGTACTTACTTCTTTATTCTTCTTCTTATTATTATTCCGCCCCAAGTTTCAGACTTCAACAACTTTCACACCATTTAAGCTATCAATGCCATTCAAACTTTGATAGTTTGGAATCATCATCCACCATTAAAATTTTTGATTAGACTTTCACTTTTTTAGTAATTGAATTTTATTTGTAATTTTTTGTTCCCATAAGAATACATTATGAAAAGTTAAGTTTCACTTTTGCTTTGACAATGGCTCTGTCTGTACAAGCCACTAGATGGAGTCAGAGACTGTCAAACAGCCAGGGTCACATTTCTTTCACAATGTCCACAGACCACAGACTCCAGAAACACTTTTAAGTTGAAGCAAGCACACAAATTTTCTTCAGAAAATGTTACCTTTTCTAGTTGTTTTTTTTTGTTTTATTATTTTATTTTTTGTACTTTTTGTGTTGCTTATTTTACATTCCAATTGTGTGCTTGTATTCTATTTAATTTTCCCTGCTGAATCATTTTACTTTTGCTGCTACAACAATCTAATTTCCCCACAGGGATCAATAGTTCATCTTATCCGATGTTGGTCTACCGATCTAGCCAATCTACACGGTCACAGCTCTTCTCTGTCCTGGCCCCACAGTGGTGGAATGAACCCCTCACTGATGTCAGGACAGCAGAGTTGCTGCCCATCTTTCGCCGCAGGCTGAAAACCCACCTCTTCAAGAAACACTATCCTGACCCTTCCTCTTAGCTCTTGTTTATTTGCTTCACTTATTTGTCTCATTTGTTTAAATAAAAAGTAGGTAGCTAACTTACCTTAGCACTGGTTCTGCTCTTAGATGCTTGTTTAGGTAGGAAATGCACTTACAATTTCTGGTGACTAGTAGTTCTTTTGTCTAGCTATGTTGAATGCACTTATTGTAAGTCACTTTGGATAAATCACGTCTGCTAAATGCCTGTAATGTAATGTAATGGTCTGGTCTGGTATGGTCTATTCTGGTCTGGTCTTCCCACAGCAGAATGGAGGTTGTTCCAGTCTGAACACACTGAAACAGTGAATTACTAATGTTAGTTCTGTTAAACTAGTTGATGTGTGTTTTGATTTATTTAACCAGATAGAAGATGAAGGTGTATATTAGGCCTGGTGATGGGTGTGGCTTTCATGTCTGGTCCACTAGAGGGAGCCATAGCCTTGCTTTTAGCTCTATGCAATATGTTTACACAAGCTCCATGATATTATATTGGCAGAATTAATGTAGGTCAGTAGAAATGGTATCACCACATGCCAGGTATAGCAGAGCAAGTTAGCCTGGTAGAGAACCAGTTAGCCTGGTAGAGGACCAGTTGGCCTGGTAGAGAACCAGTTAGTCTGATAGAGAACCTGATAATATTTATTATTTACTTGAAGAAGGAATGATGGTTCTAATTCTTCTAAATGGTTGTTTATGCTTCTGTTTCAGATTCATATCTGATCTGGGGTCAGATTAGATGGTTCTAGATGGTTGTGGATGATTCTATATGGTTTAGATGTTTGTATATGGTTTCAAACACTTCTAAATGCTTCTAGATGGTTGTGTTTGCATCCAGATAATTCTGATATTCCTGGTCAATGGATTTGACGGTGCTCCTAGATGGTTCTAGATGGCTGTGTATGGCTCCACGTCATTCTAGGTGGTTCAAGATGATTCTAAGCGCTTACATATGGTTCTATGTTGTTCTATTTGATTCTTAATTGTTCTGGATGTTTGCGTACAGTTCCAGATGGTTCCAGGTGGTTCTAGATGGCTCTAGATGGTTGTGTATGGCTCATGATGGTCCTAGAAGGTTCTAAATTGCTGTGTATGGTTACTGGTGGTACTAGGTGGTTCTAGATGATTCTAGATGGTTGTGAATGGATCCAGGTTGTTATAGGTGGTTTCGGAGAGGAGAAGAGAATAGAGGAGAGGAGAGATCTTGTAAAAGTGATGTATTGTGAATTAGCCTCAGTGCTCTCAGCAATATTGAACTCTACTTCCACACAGTGTGTGTGTGTGGACAGCTGCAGTCTTATTTACCTTGGAAGATATTCTGGCAGTTTCCAAGAATATTTCGAGAGAGAGAGAGAGAGAGAGAGAGAGAGAGAGAGATCATGTTTCAGCAGTTTGTTTTGCTTCTCAGAAGCAGCTCTTATTGAGGAGAGGAAAAAAAGAGTGTGTGTGTATTTAATGTGTGTGTGTTTGTTCAGTGTGTGTGTCATTAACTCTGTGCACCAGTGATAAGGAGATTTTACTGCCAACTATTACAAGCATTTACGTCAGACAGAAGCACACACACACACACAGCCACACGCTAAATACACACACACACACACATAGTCACACACATAGTCACACACACACACACACACATATATAGCCACACATTAAATACACATACACAGCCAGGTTGGCTATGCTAGATGACTGAAGATGTGAGATCGAAGAGAAAAAAGGACTAAAGGAAGGAGGGAGGGAAGGAGGGAGAGAGGGATAGAAGGAAGGAAGGAAAGGAGTAAGGAAGAAAGGAAGGATAAAAACAAACTGCTGACTCAGTGCTCTCCATATTGATCCATGAGTCAGAAAACCCAGACCTTCTACATTCAGCTTGATCTGTGTGTGTGTGTGTTGGCTGTAGTTCAGCTCTAACATGGGAAGCTCCTCCAACATCTGACAGCCATTACTGCTATCTGACCTGGAATCACACACTCACACACACACACACACACACACTGGTCCAGCAGTAGACCTCCCCCATCACAAGAGCCTATTGGTATCAGTCTGGTTCGACAGAATGCATTTTGTTCCAGAGGGTTGTCAATGGTTCTTTATGGTTCATTCAAGTTGGTTGTGTGTGGTATTTGGTGGTTCTAGAGGGTAGTGTATGGTATTAGATGGTTGTAGTTGGTTCTAGATGGTTGTGTATGGTATTAGATGGTTCTAGAGGGTTGTGTATGGTATTAGATGGTATTAAGATGGTTCTAGTTGGTTCTAGAGGGTTGTGTATGGTATTAGATGGTTCTAGATGGTTGTGTATGGTATTAGATTTAAATGCGCCTTGTGATGCATTTTGTCTCTGCAGCCTTGCGGTCTTTATAGCTTGTGGTCTTTCTCTCAAATGCCTCCTTGCAACCCTCCCTCAGCACTGTCAACTCCGCCAGGATGATCTTTTTAAATTTTTTTTACATATTTTCATATTTTTTCAGATCCCTTATTTATATTTTTAATCCATTGTGAATTGTGTGTTTCTTTTTTACTGTAAATATTGTTGCCTCTTTTTATTATAAATATTGTTACTGTTGTTTTTTGCACAATCCTGTAAACATTGCCACTTTTCATTTCACTACACATCCTGTATGTGTATGTGATGAATAAAGTTCTTGACTTGACTTGACTTTTTTCTCTTGGTGGACCACATGACTGCATCCATCTGTACCCTGCCAGGATGTGTGGCATGGTGCCTTCTGCCTGTAGATCCAATGCTTGTACAGTGGATCTTCTCTCATCCCCCACCTGTTCAGATTTACTGGTGTTGGAAGGGTAACACAGACAGACCATAGCAGGAAGGAGATGTGGATGCCAACCTCCATAGGTCCGCCCATGTTATGCTCCTCTTGGGGAGGTCCCACTTCACCCAGGCCCCTTGAAATCCTAGAGATCCTCCAACTGCTCTTAACCTCCTTCCCTCCTCCTCCATACTCTGTACCTCTGCCTGGACCAAGGCTCTCCTCTTCCTTGAGTCGGCCTTTGCCCATTGCTGGAAGTGGGTCATTCCAAGTCCTTACCTTCCTGTGTGTGTGTGTCCAATGATGTCCCTTAACTTGTGCCTGCTCTCAGCCTGGACCACTGATAAGGAGTCTGCCCACTTACGCCCTGATCTTGAATTGATCATCCCTGGAGTCCTGGTCATGTCATGACGAACCTAACTCCTCCACCGAAGACAGGGGCAGTTGCAGCTACACCGATCTAATGTACAGGCTGACTGATGTGAAGCTTGGAGGAATTCCTAGCCACATCTAGAGTTACTTACTGTCATTGGGACTTCATACACTGTCAGTAGCCACAGGAGTCTTAGCAGCAGGCCATCAGTGCTGGAGACATTGTTTCTGTCTGTTAGGGACTTGCCATCCCATTTCCCTCCACCACACAGTGAGTATCAGTAGTCTATGTGGAAGTGATGAGTTTGTGTCAACAATACAGTTCACTGATAAACAACACAGTTCACCACTAAACAATACATTTCACCACTAAACAATACAGCTCAACAATAAACAACACAGTTCACCAGTTAACAACACAGTTCATCAATAAACAATACAGTTCCCCAGTAAACAACACAGTTCACCATTAAACAACAGTTCAACAATAAACACCTGTCAGGATGCTTTTCATAGATTACAGCAGGAGTAAGAATTCCAATGTGGTTGTACTTGTTGCAAATGGCCAATGAAACTCTTGAACTTGAACTAAACACAGTTCACCAATAAACAATACAGCTCAACAATAAACAATACGGTTCCCCAGTAAACAATGCAGCTCAACAATAAACAATACAGTTCACCAGTAAACAACATAGTTCACCAATAATCAACACAGTTCAAATGGGAATATAACCTGGATGTCAGCTTTAACATCATCAGTAACCACCAAGTGTGTGTGGCAGGTTAATACATATTCAGCAGCCAGACGTGTTTCCTTCTCCTAAGATAATTCCTCATTCTGAGTCATCATCAAGCTCTTTAAAAGTGCATCTCCATCTAAACTTCACCTGTCTAACAGTGACCACATACTCATACACACCACATACAGTGGTACATACATACACACAAAACTTTTTATGTCTTCCTTTTTTGATTGCCAGACAGGATCTGTCTCTGCTTTCTTTCTCTGACAGTAGAGATATTCTGACAATTCATAATCTATTTTTAGGGCCAGATAGGGAAGGGAGGCTCCTGTCTTAGGGGGTAGAAAGGGGGGTAGAAAGCAACAGTGGCAGGAGGTACTGGGTGAGGAGGAACTATAGGGTTCAGGTGGAGGGTTTTATAAAAGCTGCCACTGTCCTCTGACATTTCTCTGCTGCTAATCATTGTCATACCTTGAACACTCCCTTGCTCGCTCTCTCTCTCTCTTTCGCTCTCTCTCTCTCGTTCACTCACTCTCTTGCTCTCTCTCGCTCTCTCTCTCTCACACATGCACGCACACTTTAAATGGCTTTACTGGTGTTGACTTTTCATCTAAATGGAATCTATCTTCTAGTTTTCAGGAAAGGAGGAGAGTATTAGATGAGGAGGAGGGATAGAGAAAGAGGAGGAGGTGAAAGCCTGAATAAGAAAGCAGCTCCTCCCATTCAGTCGAGACTCCCACCACAGCTTCACGCACCACCTGAATAATCAGAGGAAACAGAGAAATCAGCAGGGAAATCACTATTAAGCTTGTTTCTACACGGCGAGCTACTTGGATTTAATTTTTCATCACTTCCTCCTTCCTTCTGCTCCGAGCGCACTGAGAAAACACTTAAACACTACCGGAACACCAACAGAGCACTACCGGACTTTACAAGCCCTCATCTCATCGGTCTGGACCGACATGTTCTCTCCCTTACTCTCCATGACTCTCCTAGCTGGCTCGTGCGTGGTGTGGCCGCCGTCGGTTGTCCAGGCAGCCTCGTGTGAGCTGGTCCGGATCCCGTTATGTCGGTCCATGCCGTGGAACATGACCAAGATGCCAAACCATCTACACCACAGCACCCAGGACAATGCTGTTCTAGCCATAGAGCAGTTTGAAGGACTGTTAGGTAAGTTAATTAACTAGCTCACTAATTAACAAACTTTATCAATAATCACTATCACCAATTCAATCAAGTGAACCAATCAAGGACTTAACCTAAATCCACTGCCCCAGCCAGGAGTTTTGATTGGATGCTGTCTTAACCAATGACCTGGGGTACAAGACGGGACAGGTGCTGCAGGGACTCGACATGTACATACTGGTGTACTAGCGTGGTTTGATGAGCAGAGTACTAGTATAGTTTAATGAACAGAGTACTAGTATGGTTTAATGAACAGAGTACTAGCGTGGTTTAATGAGTAGAGTACTAATATATATTGATGACTAGGCTTAGGCCGCTATATTGTTGTGCTATTTAAAACAGGATGGGACAGTACTTTTTACTTTTCGTAAAAATTGGATGTTAGTGTGGATGATGTCAGTGTCATCCAACATGATTTTAGTCAACCAGCTTCAGGGGTGGCAGTCTGAAACCTGCACACTGGTTAGAAGCTGCTAACCATCTGAAGGAATTTCATTCACATGGGTTTTAATGGAGCGCTTTAGTGTCACATTAATTAAATGCTGTTTCAGAGGCTTTTCCACTCTGCAACATTACAAATTCTTGGGGAAACACTGAATACTTGTAATTTTTTGGAAGTTTTTGCCATGAAAATGGTCCAATTTAAATATATAGAATGGCGGCACAAAAAAGTGTCTAACAGCAGCTTCAGTCCAAAAATATCAGTATCGGTATCGGCCTGCAAAAAAAATATAGGTTGAGTTAGGGCTACGCAATTATCACATTACATTACATTACATTCCAGGCATTTATCAGACGCTTTTATCCAAAGCAACTTACAATAAGTGCATTCAACATAGGTAGACAGGAGAACTATTAGTCACAAGAAATTATAAGAGCATCTCCTTCCTAAACAAGCATCTAAGAGCAGAACCAGTGCCAATAAGTTAGATACCTACTTTTTATTTAAACAAATGAGACAAATAAGTGAAACAAATGATCAAGTGCTAAGAGGAAGGGTCAGGGTAGTGTTTCTAGAAGAGGCGGGTTTTCAGCCTGCGGGTTAGGGTTAGTCCAAGCGGGAGATGACAAGAGCCTGGATGAACTCCTGCGCCGTCTCGTCAGTGAGGAAGGGGTGAATCCTTCTGATGTTGTAGAGTATGAATCTGCAGGAGCGTGTTACTGATGCGATGTTTGCCAAGAACGACAGTTGGTCGTCCAGGGTCACAGTCAGATTCACCACAGCATTCAATGGTGATGGCCAGGTCTTGGGAGGAACACCAGCTCAGTCTTGTCCAGGTTGAGCTTCAGGTGATGCATAAACATCCACGCCGAGATGTCTGCCAGTTGTGTGTCAGAGGGGGGAAATGACAAGATCAGTTGCTATATTTATATTTGCCATTTGCCAAAATTATAATTGCCATTTAATTCCCTTGATATTGTAATTGTAATTTCAATTAATAGAACTGCCAATAAAAAAATAAAAAAATATTTTATATTGCCAACTGAATATACTGTATTCTGTATAAACAACCAAAGCGGGTCAAGCCGATAACGGATGTGTAGTGAAGAACCTGCTGCTCCTCCTGCAGCCCCAGCAGACAGAGCCTCTCAACCCTTTACCAACCTCCTGGTACGATCTGGGTTTAGTCTGTTAGCTTCTGCTTTTCAGCTTATCATCACCGTGATGAACTGTTGGGCTCAGATATGGTTTGTAGTTCTACTCCACCACAAATCAGTTGGGGTTGCATAGTGTGTCTTTTGCTAAATAAAACGTGATGTCTTTGGTTATCTCTGTTTGGCTTCTAGACCTTGCTGGATACAGGGATGCGTTATCGAGCGAATCATAATTGTTGTCGATGGCCAAACATCACTGGGACTCATAACATTACATTACAGTCATTTAGCAGAGGCTTTTATCCAAAACGACTTACAACAGTGTTAGTTGACACTATGTGGGGATCGAACCCACAACTCAGGCCCGGTTACATTGCTCATTTGATGTTTAGAGCAATTTCAAACTTGACTTTGACACAGCGGGAGCATTAAATGGAATGCAGTACACTGGTCTTTTAGTCCTTAAATAGCGTGTTTTTAGACATACTTTTCCGAGTTCTTAAATGGCATACCCAGTCAACAGATAATTATATTAATCATAATTAAATTATGATTTATAAATTAGATAAATCATATCTGCTGCCAATTTCTATAATTCTCACCCGCTATTTTGAAAGACCCACAAATGCAATAAGGCAAATGTGCAAAGAACACAGTTGTACCATGTTTGGGCTGGGCTGCAGGCAGAGCACCATACATATCCCTGTTCAGAGTTTCCCCTGTTATTGCCGTTCACCTAAGGGTAAACATCTGGAGGCGTGGCTCTATCGGGTTAATTTTGTTTCTTTATTGTGCAATCAAAAAATATTTTGTTGAATGCAAAAAATAATTTTGAGATCAAATCAATTAATTGAAAGGAAACTATTTGCATTGCAAAATATTTACAAGTTGAAACTTTTGGTTGTGGATCAAAAGATTTCCGCATGTCTGTTTCATTTGGGCTTCTGATCTGGTGAGAATTCATAAACAATGTATATGATCAAAAGACAACACACAATTATCTCAAAATTATTTGTTGCTTTCAACATACGATTTCTTGAAATAAAATAAAATGACCCCTTATGGCTCATACACCAGAACATCCATCATCACTAGCGACACCTAGTCTAGTTTCTGATGCAGAAGCCCATCCACTGTTTAGACTGGCACAAACCTTTAGTACATCCAGACCTTTGCTATTTTTAAGGAAAATGGGTAATTCATTCAGCTTTGATCCTTTTTATTCTTCATTCAGAAAGTAGGATAGTAGAAAAGCTGGGATTTGAACCCAAGAGACTAACTACCTCTGGACACCAGAGAGCCACAATTGTATTTTTAACCTTTCTCAGCACTACTTTTCTCAGCTTTTGTCTTCTGTCCTTTGTTTGTTTTATTGTCTTCCTACCTTTTAGCTTAGTTCTTGTTTTTCTCAACTTATGTTGTTCTTCTCTTTCCATTGTTAAGTGCCTTGGGTGCCATGAAAGGTGCTCTTAAATTAAAGTTATTATTATTATTATTATTATTATTATTATTACTATACATTCATCCAGGTCCACATTTTCCCACTGGAAGCTGACCAGTACAACCACAGTCTCTACTGGTTCTACTGGGAGCTGACCAGTACAACCAGCCTCCTACTGACCAAAGTTCCTGTGTAGCAGTTGGGGGTTCAGTGCCTTGCTCAAGGGCTCATTAAAAGTAGTTCCTTCACTTCCCCCATCCAGAGAGGCAACTCTGCAGTCACAAGCCTTTAGATTGTTGCTGCCCTCGTCATCCATACTGGGCAGATGTCTGATTCCAGTACAGCTCTGCCCTGTATTTGTTCAGCTAAACCACAGGAGATTAGTCTGGCCCGCTGCCTGCTGGTACTGGTTCATAGTAGAGACATTCTTTAGCACATACTAGCTGATACTAGTATGTACTCTGTATTGATAAGCTGTACAGCTAATAGTGTGCATATCCAAATCTGCACGTTCTGTACATATGCTATCTTCATGTGTGAATATATCTGATAAGGTGGATAGTTTCTTACAATGCATGTATACACTCTTTCTGTACATAAGCCTATGTATGGCCTTCTGTAGACCTGCTAATGTGAATGTTACACACATCCTGTGTAAGACCTCCTGGCCAAATACCAGGATGCAGTCCAGGTTGCTTTCTAATCTGTAACAACCCACAGTCCTGTTCAGCACTGTTAACTGTGTTATTCCCCCTCCTCCTACTGCCGTTGGCGAGTCCACTACAACAGTACTTTGTTCAGAGAATATTGAGAGCATATGATGGCACATTTCTCCTCTTTGCCGTAGCCTCTATATTTCACTGGTAAGGTCTACTGTCCTGAAATGTTTTGAATCATAACTGTTTTTTAATGGAGACTGTTTCCCACTAAAAGCCTACAACCTTCCCTCCTGATGTTATCCCCACAAGCCTCATTAATGGGGTTGTTGACATAGCGGGCCGAAACATCCTCTCCATTATCAAGAGCTCTGTGTTCATCAGTACTGTCCCATCCTGTTTTAAACATGCAGTGGTTCAATCCCTCCTTACAGTTTTTTTTACAATTGCTTACACTCTTAAACTGGTACTTGAGGCACAATCACTGAAACCATTAAGTCATGTGCCTAATCTTCAGACCAAGTCTGCAAAACTACAAGCACATTCTCTGCTTTAAATTCAGTTTGCAATTTTATAACACTTTTTGCAAAGCACAGTTCTCTACATTAGACACATCATTCAAAACAAATCTCTTGTGTTTCATTTGGAAAACACTGCCATTCAAAATACCACACTCATACCAATTGCCTACATCAAGTCCTCATGTGTGAAAACACTTATACTGAATTTGTTCACTTAGAAATCAGAGCTTGAGCACTATAAATAGGTCACACGTTAGCGCTCTTGGTTTGGACAACAATGGAGGCCAATATTGGAGAAATCTCTTGTGTTTCATTTGGAAAACACTGCCATTCAAAATACCACACTCATACCAATTGCCTACATCAAGTCCTCATGTGTGAAAACACTTATACTGAATTTGTTCACTTAGAAATCAGAGCTTGAGCACTATAAATAGGTCACACGTTAGCGCTCTTGGTTTGGACAACAATGGAGGCCAATATTGGAGAGAGAGTAAGAGCAGCACGAGGACAGGGACATGGAAGAGGAAGAACTATTACTGATGAGAACCAGGCCACTTTGACCATGTGGTCAACTATCTTCTACTGTATTTGTTCTGTTACTGTTCATGCCAAAGCGTGGATGAAAATACAATATTTTGAGAAAAAAAAAATTCCCTTTGTTTTTGTGTTTATAGTGTATATATACTGAATATGTATACATATATATTTGGGTACATACATGTACACCGATCCGCCACAACATTAAAACCACTGACAGGTGAAGTGAATAACATTGATGATCTTGTTACCATGGCACCTGTCAAGGGGTGGGATACATTGGGAAGCAAGTGAACAGTCAGTTCTTGAAGTTGATGTGTTGGAAGCAGGAAAAATGGGCAAGTGTAAGGATCTGGGCGACAAGGGCCAAATTGTGATGGCTAGACAACTGGGTCAGAGCATCTCCAAAACGGCAGGTCTTGTGGGGTGTTCCCGGTATGCAGTGGTTAGTACCTACCAAAAGTGGTCCAAGGAAGGACAACCGGTGAACCGACGACAGGGTCATGGGCGTCCAAGGCTCATTGATGCACATGGGTGCTACCAACAATCTGGATGAGTACACAGAGGCTGTGACATCATACATCAACTTCTGTGAGGACAGCTGTGTACCATCTCGCACCAGGGTGAGTTATAACAATGACAAACCCTGGGTCACAGCAAAACTCAGACAGCTACGTTTGGAAAAGGATAAGGCGTTTAGGA
>OOFE01037677.1:9370-25174 GCA_900323365.1 Monocentris japonica | reverse complement strand
GGGGGGCACTGTCACCAGGGAGGTGTGGGGACCTTACAGGGGGTGACAGCTCAGCGATAGTGGCCCTGACACTGCCCTGGGAGGCTGGGGAGGCTGGGTGACGGGACCACATAGTGACAGGGACGGCCATCTGTCATCATAACCACCAGCACACGCTCTCATCACGTCACGTCGGACGCTACGCTGACATGAAGAAAGGTAGTTGGATTGGAGCTGATGCTCGGTGGCACGGGGCAAAAACACAGTACTTGCGTGCGGGAGCTATCTTGAGATTCAGAGACGGATGATTGCGAAACTAGAAATTGCTCGGTGTTTTAGTGCTCGACATCGTGTTAGGCTGGATTTCCCAAGCCAAAGACCCTCAGTAAACCCCACTCCACTTCTCCTTGATTACTGCTGCCGCTGACTTACATGACCACATCTTGCAGTGCCAAAATAGTCTCATCAGCTGCCGCCATCCCTCCCTATCCTAATCCTTTCTTCCTCCCTTGACGTTACGATGTCCTTCCGCTCTCTAGATTGAGGACAGCACACGTGATCGGTGGGAATCTTGTGAAACCAAAGCTGCAACGAGCTACTAGCGACCGGTGGGCCTCATCTGGCCGCTGTTCCGCTTTAACCGCTCACTAATGGAGTTAAGTGGAGCAGTGATGGAGCTGGCGAAACTATCACCTCCAGTCGCTGATCATCATAAAGCAACAAATATACACCATCAACATCAACAAACATCAATTATACTTTCAGAAAAGCCGATCCTCGCATCGTGTATGTCAGTTTGATGATACTAACTATGATGTATACTATGAATTTCAGCCGAAATAGGAGAGTAAACTATTAAACTGACTGAGTTCAGGTGGGTTTATCCTCCATTACATCCCTGAAGTGGAGGTATCATTTTAACCACGATTTTGAGACCAACTGCTATCGTCGAAAAGACTAACTTCTTGTCTTTCATTTAAACTCCCGCTTACATCTCACATGAGAGCACGGCGGTCAGCAGAACTCTCCTCCACACTAACCCGCTTTTTTTTATTACCTAAACCATGTGTTCTTTCTGGGTTCCCTGTGACCTCTGGGAATATCACGGACAGTGAATTTCAGCTGCAGGATATTTCTAGGATCGCGATGCATCAAAGGAGGTGTAGGCCTAGGATGACGATTTCACCATTGTCAAGAGGTGACCGTGACGAATCGTATGTTATCAGACTCATAAGGATCTGCAGAATATCAACCGAAGCCTTTTGAGGATATTAGGGATAATTATAGCACTTGATGTATGAATTTAGAGCATTTTCTAGTAACAATCTTTATTTTTAGCACAAATACCAATGATGCCACTGGAATGTCTCTGTGAATACACCCTGCCACTGCCAACTTCATAAACTGACCTCAGGATTACGGCGCTGCTTCCCCACACAACAGCCTGTCACTTTTGCTGCCATATATACTCTGGCTGGTGAGTGGCTGATGACAGTGATGAAGTGAGTAAACGTGAGCAACTCACGTGACATCTCCGGCATAGTGGCGAATACGGAAGTGTCTCTGAAACTCCATGGTCTTGTCAGAGGGGCTGAGCTGCAATGAGGAGACAACACTGTTACTGCAGAGCCAACAGCAAAGAATAGCAATTTCCTCATGTACCACTCAAGAAAGAAAAAAACAAAACAAATGGCACACATTTACAGAATATACATGTCAGGTTTGAGGGAAGGAGCCTGTGTCTTTCCCTACCGTGCCTTCACAGCAAAAGCTATTTCATGAGGTCTGAAACATTGCAACTTTGGGGAAACTCTGCTCTCTATTGGTGGTCTGGTGGAACTGCACTGGTGCTACAGCAAGTTTGAAAGCCACAATGAAATTAAAACCTTGTTAGCTAATCCTCCGTATCACAACGTACAGCTATTAAACAAAAATGCCAGAAAAGTCTCATTTTTATATCAAAGTCCCATTACTTTCACCTTGTGGAAAACAGTGGATTTGTAGTGGTTACTATTTGGCGTACCAGTGTACATGAAACCAACCAATAGGAGGAGACCTTCAGGGTGTTTTTGACTATTGGTGAACTTATTGTTATTCAAAGGAGAGAAGGAGTGAAGCTGGGCGGAGACTGTTGTGCTGACCTTGCGGGAGGTGTAGTGGGGGTGCTGCGCCAGTTTGCTGTTCATGCTGTCCAGGCAGACGGTGTCGGTGACTTTACCAACGCTGAGGCAAGCTTCATCCAAGATGGAGATGATGCCTTTATGGGGCTGCTCCACCAGGTCCACGATGATCTGGTTGTTGACGTAGTCGATCTGGGCGAGCAAGAGAAATGGGTCGACGCTTTTTTTATGAATAGACTGATGACTGATGTTGTTCTGCTTGCTAACAGCCATTGTTGTGTGTATGTGTGTGCGCTTGTGTAAAAGAGAGAGTGATCACATTCTGCCTCACCCATACTTGTGTGGGCATGTCACATCTCTGTGTCATGTTATGTCATGTAAGTGTTTTGTGCACGCATGTGTGTGGGTGTTCAAATGTGTGTGTGTGTGCTGACATGCTGCCTCACATGCATGGTTATGTGTGTGTATGTGTCTGTGCGTGTGTTTGCGTGTCAGCAAGAGCAAGAGAGAAAGTGTTCACATGGCACGTCATGCATACATGTGAGTCACCGTGTGTGTGTGTGTGTGTGTGTGCTCACATGCTGCCAGGTGATGCCCTCTCTCTGGTACTCATCTTGTTCCTGTCGGAGGATCAGCTCTATGAAGAGCTGCTGCAGCTTCTCATTACAGTAGTTAATGCAGAACTGCTCAAAACTACCAACAACAGAGGAACAAACACTTGAGCAACATCATCGTCAGTAACCGACTTTCATCCACTTAAATGAAAAGAATCTAGAGACCAGGCGCCAACCTGTTGTTGTCGAAGATCTCAAAGCCGTAGATATCGAGCACGCCGATGACTGTGTTTTTCCCATGAAGCACTGGGTTGTAGTCTTTAACTTCAATGATGCTGTTAATGCGGCTGACAATCCAGCCAAAAAGTCTCTCGTACAGAGCCTGCAGGGGAAAACAGAGAGGGAGAGAGTGTGTAATAGAGCCAGAGGTTAAGATAGTGTGACAACTGTGAAAATTAGGTACTAGAAAAAGCATGCAAGAGCCCTGGTGTTAACATCATTTACCCCTCCGTGAAATGGTTCATCCACTGATCAAGCACTTGGCTCAGTAAACTGTACAACTCATCGCAATTAGCTGCGGTGTCAAGCACAAATCGGGCTGCATGTTGTGGCGATAAACAACGCTAGCAGACCGAGAGAGAGAGAGAGAGAGAGAGAGAGAGAGAGAGAACAGCACCTTGGCAAACGCATCCCTTCCAAAGCAGGCCTCCTGCTCCGTATGCCCCTTCTCGATGACCTCGCCGCCCCCGGTGGCCACGGTGCGGTACAGCAGGCTCTTGACGACACTGTCTGCCTCCGAGGAGGTCAGCTCCGCAATATGGCTCACAGCCTCCAGTCCTGAGATCTGGACACTCTCACCGTCACTCTCAAACTGGATGTTACCCTGAAGGGAGATCAGTAGGGTAAAGCATAAAACTTGAACCTTGTCTTACTACTGGCTGCTTCTTATAAGAATTAAAGCTTATTTTGTTATTGTGCACGTTGTAAGCTGCTCTAGATCAGCTAAAGTGTCTAAATGTTGATGCAAGTGTATGCACCAGAGCAAAGAAGAAGTCATTTTAATCCTGACACATGTACATTAACTTTTAGTTTACAGCTTTTGACCAACAATACTGTAACCTACCAGAAGAAGAATGGAGGCCAGGATCCTATAAATCGAGTCGATCTCCTCTCTTGAGAAGCCAATCACTTCCAGTGCACTCATCACCGCCTTGTGGCTTGAGCGATCGTTGTTGGAGGTCTGGAGAGAGAAGTATTTTGTACAAATTAATCAAATAAATCCAAATAATGTAAACAGCTCTATTGTATATATGTATTCTGTTTGTTTACATTTCTGCTATTGTTTTCATTTTGTCACGTTACCCTTTAAAAAGTGAAATAATTTTAATGTTGTGCTAGCAGTCATTTTGGAATTAAACTCTTCAGCTAAACTCTGAAGGTGGTGAACTCACAGTCGACCCAGCTCCCTCTCTGGTGTACACATAAGCAGCAGGATCATTCTGCAGGTGGAATGACGCCTGCATTTCATCAGAGCCTCCACGCAATAACTGTGAAAACCCAAAAAATATAGTAGTTAGTTTGTACGAGGGTGCTACGACATCCAATGACATCTTTGGTTTCTTTAACTACTGTTAGCTCCGCAGGTGCAATGCACTCTGCAGGTGAAATGACCTGAACATCAGAGCCTCCACAAAATAACTCTGAAAATCCAGATAAGGTGGTTAGTTTGTATGAGGGAACCCCTATATCCACTATATCCACTATAATCAAAATTCAGTGAGTAGTGAATGACTTCAATGAGTTCAGTAGGTGTACATCAGTGTGTTTACCTGGTAGAATGAATGGAAGTTCCTCTCACCCTCTTGCTGCTGGACCACCCTGGACTTGAATGAGAAAACAGATCACCGTCTTAAAGGAAAACTCCACACTAAAATATATCACCAGTATAGGAGTGTTGCAATTTGCTTTTTTGTTGTAATTTACCACTTTCCTGCCTCTACTTTTGCTTCGGTGAATGATTTCCAGGATGACTTTCAACAACCAACAGAGAACGTGTCTGAACTTGCTCCATGCAGCTGTAGGTTATATGTGTAGGTGGAGAGAGTAACAGCGAGTAGTAATTGTGATAGCGTAGTAACAGCAAGTCTTTCCAGTTAAGAGAAAAGTGAGAGTCACACCCCTAACTCGGCCTTTACTCAAAACACGTGTCTTGCAGCTGCATTGCATTCTGGTCTATTGAGGCTACTGCTGGATAAACTGGTATCTCTTCCCCTTCTACGATGGATTCCTCCCTGTATGATAGTTGAACGTTGATGCAAAATGGTGAGTCTAGAAAGAAAGGTTTTAGAGACCTGAAAAATGTTCTGCTATCAAACTCCATTGTAGCTGCTCTGCAAATATCTTGATGATGATGTCACGTCGTCTATGTTTGGCCAATCATCCACAATACGAGGTACTTCACCAATACCTGTTTTTTAAAGTGTCCTTTTTATTTAAGGCATACATTGAAAACATAAACCCACTACCAATAATGTGACCACAGCAGCGCCATTCTAACAGCTGACAGAGAAAATTCCTGCTGACTGAGGATGGATCACACATGGATCATCGCTCAAACCGGTCCTGAGCGCCAGGCGGTTCTTTAAGAGCGAGGACAAATACAGCAGCATCATGTAGCCCAAGGTGAGCTATTCATTAACACTGAACAGCAGCGCAATGAGTTCGCAGGCACATCTATTCACGGACGCTCCCTCACACCTCTTTTTCATCACCTTCGTTACACAATCATGTTCAGACGTAATGATGTAGTTTAAAATCTACAAATGAGCAAAACTTTTCAGTACTTTCTGTCTGAAAAGACCTAAAAGACCTCCAGAGACCTTTTTGTGAAAGGTTTTCGTCTGTTGTCTGTTGCCTGAATCCCTCTATCATCCTGCCCATCCTGCTGTTAAAAAAAACCCTCACCTTCTCCAGCAGGTAGTTGTTGATGTGTCCGCCGGTGGGATCGCCGTTGAAGTTGAAGTTGATATCCATGTACTTGCCGAAGCGGCTGGAGTTGTCGTTGCGATTTGTCTTGGCGTTCCCAAAGGCCTCCAGCACACAATTGGACTTCAGCAGCACATTCTTCACACTGATTTATCGCATCGTGGTCGCCGCCGATGGAAACATACGGGGAATGGCCAGGGGGGGGAGTGAGAAGAGAGCAAGAGGAAAAGAAAACGTGAGATGATATATAGTAACATGTAACAAGCGCTCACAATCCAACAATTGATTTAAGGCATACATTGTATTTTGTATTTATCCACCTTTCAGTTAAATCCTATTCAGTTAAACCTAAAGCTCACAGTCTCATCAGCACCACTCACCTTTCTACCTCCGCCCTCTGGGTTGGGTTTGTGATGGCTGCGATGTACTGCATGATGTACTTGCTGGCCTCTGTCTTTCCTGCCCCACTTTCACCTGCAGCACAAAATCACATAAGGAATCTGCAATGCTGATGAACAGAGGTAGATAGGGACTGAAGGTGGTATCTAAACTCTGAATCTTGCAGCACATTTTACTATCTTCTTGCTACTGGTGAATAACGGATGAGGAAACAAGTCAGAAATGGGCTGGTCTGAGGAATTCAAAATCAAAGTAAAGATGTACAAAGGAGCTGGTTAATAAGTACCGACACATTACAAAACTGTATACAGTAAAGTAAAATTAAACTTTAAGAGCAAGACAAAATGTAAGAGATCCTCATATATAGTTCAGACAAGACATACTCTGTGGCAGTAGACTAAACACAAACACACTACAAATACACATTCAAAGTCATACCATTCAAGGATTGAAACTGCCATTGTATTTAAAGAATCAGAACCAGGATCGAAACATTTTCCAACAGCATCCAGCCACACACACACAAGAAATGTCAAACATGCTCAGCAGGATTGCGGTGCAGGAGACAAAGGTTGAGAGAGCCAAAGAGATGGACCTGATATGACGATGCAGGTGTCTTTGGCCCGTCGCTTCATGGCCTTGTAAGCCGCATCAGAAACCGCAAAGAGGTGAGGTGGGTTTTCATACAGCTCCCGTCCCCAGTATGCCTCAATGGCATCTTTACCATAAATGTCCATCTGTCTGTATGGGTTGACTGAGACCACCACCTCTCCAATGAAGGTGTAGATACGACCCTTCTCAAACCTGTCCAGAAACAAAAGCAATTCACACAGTCGATATCTACGGTTTTTCAATTCTTAAACATGCATGCATGCAAGGAGTCATGCAAGGATGCATGTATGCATGTACAGTATGTTTTGGTATTTCATTCATTCATTCATTTATCCACTCACTGTCATTCTTGTCAACAGTGGTGGTTGACAGAAAAACTCACACCCATCAGTGTGAAACAAAATTGACACCACCCAGGAAAAGTACCCATTCTCATATGGAACATACACCTTGATGCACAAGATGACAGGAAGTGACACAAGTGTGAAACCAGGAAGTGCAGCTTTTGTGGTTTAAGGGCAGTTGCTTCCTCTGCCTTGTGAAACCTCTTGTTGGCTTGATGATCTTGAAGGATAACACTGAAGTCTCGCTGAAGTTGCTACTCAGTCAAGTACCACATACCCAGTTAAGCACCACTTTACTGAGCACTGAGCATTTTGAGGTTTTCGGTTTTCAGTTGTCCTAGTCCTGTGCTGGACTAGCGCCCCGTGTGACCCGGAATAGGAATAAGCTGGTAATGAAAATGAACAAATGAATGAATTGTTTGCAGCATGTATGTCTGCATAGACAATCTCTGCGTGGTAAGCGAGGTGAGGTAACCAATTAAGTGCCTCTTAACTGAGTGATACTAAAGCTAATAAAATTATTACCTGCCTACTATTAATAGGAAAGCTGAAAGATGCAAGAGGCCTACAGTCATGGAGGGATAAGCAAAACTGTAGCAGGTCATGAGGGTACAGGTGACAAATAGCAGAAATAAGTTTTTGTTTTATTGCACACACTGTAACATCTGCTTGTCAAAACTTTGCCACCAGGCCAGTCTGATCAGGCTGTGTGATAAATCTATAGTTACCTACTACATGCTTTGCCAACTCTCGGTGGTGGAAAGGAACGCAACAAGAAAAAACAGCAACTTTGAGAAAGCAAATGTTAGTTTAGAGCCATCTGCTGTCCATAGATCAACTGAAAACTTATATCATCTAAATCTAGATCATGTCTGCCTCCACTGGCCTCTCAAGACGACCGCTGTGAAAAACTGGTCATTTTGTTGTGTGACTTATCACGGTCTGAAATGAGGACATGACACCCATTCAAAACACGGAGGAAGTGAGAATGTCTGAGGCAAAAAAAGATGATTGGAATCAGAGACACTGAGAAGCGTAAACTCCTTCGGCACATTTACCAGATGCACTCACACCGCACCCAGAATAGAAAAGAAAGGTCACTCGATTCATTCAAAACCCCCACCGCAACAACACGTCACGGCAACAGGAACGAGAACAAACAAGACCCCAAAAAAGGGCAAGTCGACAGAAAACAAGTTAAGGTGAATTTCAGTGAGACGAACTGGATCACGTACGATCGCGTATCCTTGGATTTGCTCCATCCATATATGTGACAGCCAGTTTCTATGGTGATCAAGTGAACCACACATTTCAAATGAGAACCCCAGGGGCAAGTAGGAAAGTCAAAGCAGAAATGACTCATCCCCTGCTTACTTCTCTCCATTCACTTCATGTTAACTTCCTCACTTGGGTTCTTGGCTGAAGAGATGAGGTGGTCAAGAGCACTATAACCTCAAGTTGATAAGGCACAGCTATGTACTGAATGAGCTTCATAATTCTCATGACTTTCAGACTGGGTGATAGAGCAAGCCACAAAAAACCACCAACTACCGAGAACATACTCTGACTTCCTTTGTTCCACAGTACAGCCCCGGCTGAGCAAAAGAGAAACCCCAGATAACCCTGCACAAGTTTCCCCTTGTATTTCAGGTGTGTGTGTGTGTATGTGTGTGTAGCGTTACGCTCGGCATCTCTTGACATCCAGCTGCTTCCTCGCGCTCTCCCTCCCGCCCTGCCTCGGGCCTTACCTCAACTTAAGATTTTCCATAAACTGCTCCATCGTCACTTCATCCAGGAGCACAAAGTCTGACTTCCCAAACTCCAGGCCCTCCAGCTCCGCCATCCCTACAGGCAGATCAGTGCACACACACACGGGAAGACAGACAAAAGACGCAGAGGTATGAAAGCAACTCAAGGGAGGAGAAAGAGAAGTATGGTAGAGGCCCGGTAGTGTAGACAGTGTGTGTGTGTGTCTGTGTGTGATGTGGGTGTGGCGTAACTATGTTCTTTGGTGGATTCTAGGGTGTGCTTAGTCAAGTCACAGAGAGCTGTGGTCGACATGCTACAGCACGTCATCCTGTCAGTCAGCTTGTGTGTGTGTGCGCACGCTCGCGCACGTCTATATAAATAGCAAGAGCTATCATTAAACACGCACACCACTTCTGCATCCTCCTCCTTCTTCTCTCTCTCTCTCTCCTCTTCCTGCCACAAGAGCTCGCAGGGCCTCCACGTCTCTGAACCTATCGTCACACTGTCAGCCTTCCCTCTCTTCCTTTGCTCCTTCGTGTGCGTTTTCTGTATCTTTTCTCCTTAAAAATAGGAATACACGTTGTAACTGTATGGGAGGCTTGACATACTGCCAGACCACAGCAGTTAGCCGAGTCAATTTTGGGGGGTGGGGGAAAAAAAGGCCCTTATCTCCTGGGAACGATCGTGGCATTTCCTTTCTTAACTTGGCACTGGGTATACATCATTTCCCAGAGGGGTTTGCCTTCAACTCACAGCAGAACTGGGGAAGCTCAGTTATCGGGTGCTGGAGGGAGAGAGATTGCTGGGTAAAGTAAAGATAAGGAGTGGTGGTGGTAGGTGTGTATGATTAAGCTCAGACATCCGTGGTCACACGGGAATGATGATTGAGAATGCTGACTACTGCGCAGACAGTGGAAATAAAGCTGATTATAGTTGGTGCCCAGCTTCAACGCTCAACCCCATGAACTCTTTCATGTGGTTGGAGTTTCGATTCCAGGTGGCAGCATTTTCCTGTGTTGTCTCCGTATCCGTATACCTTTCGCCATTCCCCAGAATACAGAGTGAAAATACACCAAGAGGATGAGCCTGACCTCTTTGTCCCCATCTTGATGGGCTGCAGGCAGTGTGGGCTTATCTTTCCCCGACACGGGCCAAGTAATACAGCTCAAACCATGACTCAGATGGGTCCTTCCATGACCAGTGTGTTATATATATAGACGCCATGATAAGGAGGTTCTGTCTGTGTAACATGAAAGCCTTGAAAAGCTTATGTTCCTTTTCGTAAGCAAACATTGCTCATTATGTCGGTGTGTTTTTAGTTATTGCTGCCAAAACAGAAGCTTCAAAGTCATAATTTCACATTTAGGACAGGCATTGGCTGGGAAATGGTGTGAGTCAAGGGGCTTCACCAGCAGGCCGAAAGGTTTTTATTGGTAAAAACTGCAGTGTAGCAACACTTGTGGGTTAGACACAACCTACCTAGAGCGTTCATAAGGGACGACCCACTTTTCTTTTCATGGAGGCTAAGATATCCACTCTAAAGTGCTTTACTGTGTGATGACTGATACCACAAACTTGCTTTGCCTATGCTCTTGCTCTATGACGATCATATCCAGTCATGTAACCACTGTGCAGCACCCCCCACCATAGGATATCGTCTTAAAAGTCTTACTGTAACTAGACTGCCCTGTTTCTTAACAGACCCTACTCATACCATCAGTACTTCCCCTCTGAATTCAGTCGACTGTCTGCAGCTGCCTCACTTCCTGTGTAGGGAGGGAGCGTCGGGGGGATGGCAGGAAACTCGCACTTCCTCTCTCATCTGTTTCTGTCTCCCTATCGATGATGCTTTCAGGTGTCAAGCAAGCAATAATAACAGAACTGGTCTGGCATTACAACAGAGCTACAGTTACCTCAGATGCACACAGGACGGCAGAATATGATAGAAGACAAGGAGATTAGCCTCAAAATGTACAAGTACAAGCTCAGGTACAGGCTCAAGTACAAACAAAAACCTAATAAATAAAATATAATAAAGTAACTCCTGGTGTGAGGAACATGATTTAAACCAACCAAGGGACTGTATTGTTAATGTACTGTTTAATGCACTAAATGTACAATGCCATTTTTGTCATTTACCAGATATTCTGTACAACCGATCCATTCTTCCATTTCAGGCATTCAGATGTTGCTCTTATCCAGAGTGACTTCCCAGAACACCAACATTACAAACAGCTGGCAGGAAGGAGTGCAAGGGAGAGAGTCACAGGAGAAATTATTTTTCAGTCAGCTTCAGTCTGGAGCACATGGCTGAGGAGCGAGGAGAGGATGGACGGGATGTGACATTGAGTTTGACTCGTCGTGTCTTGTACAGGTTACTGTTGAGTATAATGGTTCACGCTCTGTGGAATACTGCAACACATATACGTTCATCAATCTGACCAATCAAAGGTGTTCATTTCAACACTGTGTGTCTGTGTAAAAGTGCTGAATTGTAAATATCCACTGGAACAACACCAAATAGCAATACGTCACTACATGTTCAACCTTATTACTCACTAAAATAAAGAAAGACATTTCCACACTAGATGAACAAGAAACATTAGAAAAAGTATGAACTGACAAAATAGTTTTGTTTACCTTCATTGACCCACTATTCATTGTTTCAGATTTTTCTTTAGCTTTAGCTTTATTTCTTTTGGGTTCAAGTTTTGCATGAATGACTGAAATTTCTTGGTCGATCCAGGAGGAGGGCTTTTGCTTTCCTTCTCTTGCCTGCGGGCAGCAGCCTTTTCTACCAAGACTTTTTCCCGGGACTCAGAGAAGCTTCTTCCCCTAAGACCTCCGCCTTGTTTCGGACGAGCTCCGGGTCCCTGCTGAGCACCCTCCACTTCATCGCCCTGGTACCTAGACGGAGAGTAACCTCGGGCACCAACAGGGTGTGGTCTACTGATGGCATCGGCTCTTTCGGTGTTCTCCTTCACTTTGGGCAGAGAGATACTCCTCCTCTTGGAGCCTTTTTCGGATGTCCTCCCTGTTCGTACTGATGCTGACTGGTCTAAAGGCTTCCCCAGCAGCCTCTGTTTCAACGCATAACTCTCAGCAGACGGTCCTACAAGGCGGATCGTGTCATTCAACTGCCTGATGAGCACTGAATCATAAATATTCTCGTATCTCTGAATTCGCTCAGCAATATCCGCCTGACTGTCATGATGAATGTCCACCAGAGGGACTTCCTGTATACGTAGTGTTTCGCTGAGATTATTCAGAAGGCTCTGCAGTGTGTCGACGCCAGTGTTTGCGTTCCTCCCCAATAAGGTGACGTTGCATAAACCACGTTCCTCAGGAAACACGTCCATTTTAATATTATGTCCCTCTAGGATTACAGCGATGTCATTTTTCCTGAAGCGCTGGGCATAGTGCAGCACATCTGCCTCAGCGATAAAGGACTCGTTTCCTGACCTGGGTGAAGGCCGATGGTCTTGTCTTGGAGACTGAGCAACTCCATATTCTGGAGAGCTGGGAGGAGAGCCTAACGCCTTAGATGAGGAGCTGGTGGCGGAAGATGGAGGAGCATACGAAGGCTTGTCTCCAGGTATGAAGGGGCTTCTCTTAGCAGCTTGCCTTGAGCTGTCATTGGTGTAGGTTTTGGATACGGCTCCAGGGGAATGCTTGTGGTCGTTGAGGATAGGTGAGGATGAGTAGGGGCTGCCCTGAGTCTGGTTTTGTGACTCGAGAAGCTTCTCCAAATGAGCCTTGACAGCTCTGAGCATCGCAAAGGAACCGCTGACATGCACTTGATCTCTCCGCAGCTCAGTCGTCACAAAACCATGTGAGCTGAGGAGTCGTAGCACCTCTGCCTTATCAGGGAATACGCTCAAATGTATAGTGGCCTGCACCGGTAAGTCCACCTGAGGATAAATAAAGCACACACACACACACACTGAATGAGTAAAGGAGTAATCAGCCCTATCATCATTTTGGAAAAGCATGCCAATGTACAATTACCTCTCGGCTGTCAGCCGCTTTAACTCTTAAAGGGAATTGTTGGTTATCCACCTCCAACATATGAGAGCTCTGCTGTAAAACACGAGCAGCAACTGTGGGAAGAAAAGCACTGACTTATAGATATAGAGCTAAACACCCAGCAAAACATATCTGATAGTAGCTATGGGTACATTATGGACTGTGCCATAGACTAGAGTAGAGTAGGAGGCAATTTCTGTCAATGTTGTTGCAATACAACATTGTCGCCGGTAGAGGGCGGTAAAGCTCGTAGGTTATTTACTTTAAGTCATAAATGAATGCTTTTCTGAAAAAAACATGAAGTTTGTTTACTTTGTCGATCATATACCCCACTTTTTGTTCATCATACATCACTGTGCTTAATGAATGTGATGCTCCGTGACTTACCCTCTGGCTCCTCAAACGTGACGCGGGCCTGTCCCAGGCGGTGGGACGGGTACAGCACCCCGAGCACCTCTCCGCCTCCGTGCCGCGGGCGCAGGAAATGGATAAGGAGTTTATCGATCATTCTGTCAGCTGGTAAAATGTCCGGGACTCCCAAAACATCTATCCTCCTTCCATTGTTCTCCATAGTCACGTCGGTGTCAGAAATGGTGGCAGCAAAGGTAAACACACACCATGCCCAACGAAAAATCACTAAACTGTGGCTGCCTTACTGTAGTTTATGGTATTTTTATCTGATATATATTCCTATTTGCTGCGACATCGGCATAGTATCCTTCTAAAAGGTATTATAGGATTATTACACTTCTTTTAACGCTCTTATCCGCTCACATTCTGCGTTACGGTTATCGAAAGTGAAAGTAAATTTCTTTTAAAAGTTAGGAGCTGTCTCTCGTACCCAAACGCATCACTTGCACTAAACCTATAATCTACAGGCTATAAGATCACTGAAGCAATTTTAGAGAAGTGAAATCCACTTTACTTGAGTAAAGCAAGAGTCTTTTTTTCTAACTACCCACGCACAAAATAGAGATTTAAACCGGATCATGAAAGGCTTACATACAGATATAAAATTATAGCCTCCCTCCCAGTTAGGTAACCTACTTAATTGCCTGAGTTTATTTCTTGGCTGGTCTGGAGCCCCGTGTTGTTGCCGGAATAAAATGAAAGTGAACGTTAAATACCCCCCAGGACTCCTGCTTAGCCTGACGGGAAATTTCATGATTCATGACCGAAACATTTATATCCCTTTTTGACAAAGTTCTCAGTCTGTGTAGTGGCTTTTTGTCACCAAGCCAATGATGCACCATTGAAGCAGGTTGAAAAAGGCCAAAAGATTCAAGGTTTTGATGGTTTATTCCACTAAACAAAGCACACATCCAGTTTCACTGCCTCCTTCTGCCGTGGTGCATGCTGGTCAGTGGTTTCCCTCAAAATTCAACTGTTTTCATCATCATTTCATCATTATATGCAATTTTACTATCTGATGGATATGACCACAACTGTTTGATATATATTTCTGTTTTTTTAAATGTTTAAATGTGTGTGGTTGGGGGAGAGGGTTAGGTTAGACTGGAATGGGCCCTGACGCCCAGAGCACTCAAAGTCACTTTGTAACGATATCAAAATGAAAACTGATCATAGGCCTGCAGCAGTCAACTTCAATGCCCTCGTCTGTACTAAAGCCCAAACTATGCCACAGCTGAAATGGTGCCCTGGGCTTTTGAACCATTTTTAGAACATATAAGATATTACACAACCTAAGATGTTAGTAACCATGTAATAATTTATTGCAGTTCACATGGATAAAATGCTCAGGCAAATAGAAGCGCCTCAACTTCAGGAAAACGTGGTGCTTCATCGCCCCCCCATGGATCTGAGGTGGTATTACACCTTCCTACTACTACCAAATAGCATATATACTATTTTTTCAGGGTTAATGCATTTTTCAAACCACAACTCACTTTGTAGTAGTTTAAAATGTCAACTGTTGGATGTCACTTTTTGGGGAAGAATTTCTTCATGTCGTTGGGAAATTAAGTGATGAAAATTGCCATTAACAAATTAGAACATGTCTATTTTAATAAATGGCATGTTTTACTGATTTGCGTTGATTGTAAGTGAAGCTTTTCAGTGTAGCATGGGTCTTGTGGGTTCAGTAATATTTTTCATTGAGAGTTGCTTTCTCCATATGGTCATAGTGTATGATAGTCACTGAATTTTTATATTGATACATACAATACAGTCTGAGCTTTATTTCTTGAAGGCCTGAAGACCTTCACATGACACGTTAGTTGGTAGTGTCACCCCCTGAGAAACTAAATAAGGACTTTATATCAAAAGTTGGACAACTGAACATGACTGAGGGCAAAGCAACTCATTCTCTGAAATAGACATGTATAAATATAAGGATGCAAGTCAGAATTTCAATCAAGTTTTTTTGTTTTTAAGAAAATCAAGACAAGGAATCACATTTTTTAAGTTTCAGCAGTTTATTTCAAAATAAAAGATTTCATTCTCATGCATTTAACATTGAGTCAATCATGCAAAAGAAAGACATGATTACCACAAACTAATGAAATAAAAAGCATCTGAAACAAGCTGTAATGTCTACAGAATATAAATCTCATGAAATACCATTACAGGCAGGAACCCTAAAGCTCCTGTCAATTACAGTGTAACCTTCGTAATGGCAGCCCACCCCTTAAACAACAGGGTTTCTCTAGTGCCAGTCAGCTCATCACTATCTAGGCCAACTAGCTTCCTGACAATGATTCAGTCAGGGCTTCATTTGGAGCCCAATGTAACAGATGAACTGGTCCTCCAACTCTCAGGTCACACCTAAAGAGGACAAAGAAAAGGCAAACTATGAAATGGTGCTGAATAAAGTCATAAAAATATATATAAAAATGGTAAACATTACTTGCATAGCATTTTTCTAAAGATAATTTCCAAAGAGCTTTACTGTTAGTCAGAGAGCTTCACAACCAAACAGGATAGAAATAACAGAACCCACCTCCTGGCTTGAGACCTTTCATACAACGTACTTCTGTGTCTGACTGCGGTCAAACACCCCTGATGTAGTCAAGAATT
>OOFE01037670.1:6345-17150 GCA_900323365.1 Monocentris japonica | reverse complement strand
GAAAAGACAGATAAGCCTGGTGATGTGTGTGTGTGTGTGTGTGTGTGTGTGTGTGTGTGTGTGTGTGTGTTTTGAGTTGGGACTTTGCTTGGCACAAGTCATCGTCAACTCTACCCACACTCTGACCACCATTTGTTATTATATATGCTGCTATAGCGAGCAACCTTTGGTCACCTCCTCAACGTTCTCGCTGCTTTTAGCGAACGTCTAAACAGCATCTGAAGGACATGTCAATTAGTGTCTCATAGTGCCCTTACCTTGTTCATAGTTAGCTAGCTGGGAAAGCAGAGGAGATAATAGGAATAGTAGAGGGGATGTTGTTGGGCCAAAGCCAGAGGCAGTAAGGCCCCTTTTCTCAATAAAAGGAGAAATAGCTGAGCTGAGCAAATATGAAAATCTTTGCAGGAAGTCACTGAAGTAGTTTGCTGCTTACCAGGAGAGAAATGTTTATCCTTACAGTGGCTCTAGCTTCATTACACAGTAAGGCTTACCCTCTCACTCAACCAAACAAGGCTGTTTATAGTTTAGATTGTCCATGGAGATACAGTGGGATGAGGAGGAGTGTGTGTGTGTGTGTGTGTGTGTGTGTGTGTGTGTAAAGAGCAAACCGCGGTTCAGACAGAGTGAGCACCAGGTTTTCACCCTGCTCTTGTGTTTAGTTTGGTTCCAGTTCACACTGCATGCTGATGTAGAGTAAGGACTCTATGGATGAACAGCCGACAGCCAACACTGCTTGCATTCACATGAGTGCTGCCATGTTTGGATCATACACACATAAAAATGCTATAGGGTAAATCAAGGGCAATCATTTGAGGCCAAGAAGGTTTGCAAATGCCTACAAAGAGCAGGCCATATCTATAGCTACTATACTAATACCAGTGCTAAATAAAACCAAATGTTCACCACATGCTGTAACCCTATAACTAAAACTGAGGCCTACTACCGCAACCAGATAGAGATACATGTGAGCAAAACTCGCATCACGTATCTGTGTCTTCAGGTGACTAAGCACACAGAGGCTGGTTTAAACCTAAAGCATGAGTTGCAACGGAGGAGGATTACAGTCAGGAGCTAGCTGCATGAGAGGATTACCGAAGTGGTTGTCTGCTGTGGGGAGCCTGTCAACCAGCAGATTAATGTGACACCAACATGAATAAAGACGTGATCTTTCTTGCTTAAATCCAAGGTGCTGAGGCACAGCTGGGCCAAGAGGCATCAGCTGGGAGGAGCTTAATAATTTCATTTTTTTGGAAAATCTTTCATTGAATTAGGCCTGCAAAACCTCTAGAAGGCTGAACAGTAAACCTGTCCACTCCAGAACCACACCCCTCTATGTACACACTCAGCAATCCATCAGACCTACATTCATCTACACTATACTTATTTGATAATGCAGCTACACTAAAGCTTATAAACAGCCATAACATCTCACCCCATCATTTTCCACACTCAGCATCAATCTTAAAAACTACAGGCTAATGGGACGGTGGGCCCTTCTGGCTTGAAACAGTCCTCTCAGAAACTGCCTTCTACCAACAGTTATAGGTTAAAGGGGTGACTAACCCTGCTAACAGCCCACTCAGCAGTTCAAAAACCATATGAACCAGCAAAAAAAAAAAAAAAGACTTTAACATGTAAAAAGAACTATGGACAGTGTAGGACTACCCACAACTATGTATCCATAATAATTACGTTTCCTATGTTACTGGATAGATGGACTTCAATACATTAAACATAAGCTGGCATGCTTTCTTTCAGACTAAACCACTGGATTCTGCTTCTGAAGCGGCCTTTATTGCCTGACATCAAGCCATTAACTCCCTTTATAAACTGATTGTGGATGTGGCTACAAATCCACAGCACCCAACTTCCATACCCTGGATTTCCAGGGTACTAGCTTTGCTGCTAGTTTTGTAGTTTTTCTTTCATATCCTTCATGGTATACACCATGATTTCTTACTGAGGAAACAGCCTGCCAAGTGCTGGACCACAATACCAGGTCAGGTCTTAGGCTGGTACTGGCTATCTCTGGCAGGACTGTAAGTTGTTGGCACATTGTCTATATACATTTCGAAATCCGTAGCCTCGCCTAGTTGTCCTAACTTGTGGCAACTCAGTGACATTTAATTCCTGACTTGTCCTCCTTCAAAACCATTTTGATACATATGGTTCTCTCTCCTGACAGGTTAAAATTTGATTTCTGCTCCTTACCTTTCAATTACTGCTGCCAGGCAATTACACACTTGGTTATACAGAAACGTGTATCAACCTAGGGAGGCTAATTGTGTCTGTTTATCTGAACACACAGGGCAGTTGCAGTTTTCACCTAGCCACTGGTTGTGGCCTTAAATTAATAGCAGGAAATCATAGGTTGCCCCAGGAAGTAATCTAATCCCACCACATTCCACAATTCATTCCAACTATGCTTCTTCCTCTATACTTCTCTAGTTGATCCATTGTCCCCATTTAGCTTGAGAAGCACCTCCGTCATACCTTGCCACTTCCAGATAAATTTGTTCCACTACCAGTATCCTCTTATCTAAATCTATCTTCATCTCTATCTTATCCATCTCTTCTTTAAAAGGGTTGCTTGTGCCACAACTTTATTGCATCTCCCCTATGATATGCCTATGTCTTAGTGCCCTGCTGAACTGCTACTTTTCTGCCCAGCTGCTAGAGAAGGCACGCCATTCCTCACTGCTGTGACATTAGACTTTGGTTTGTCTCAAATCCACTATTTTGCACATGTGATTTTGTCTATCAGGTTAGATAGAGTTAACTCAAGGACTGCACTCCCATACAGTGCTACATTGTGGTACTTCAAACCATTACTACACATGCAAGCTATTCAGTCTGACTAACTTTTCTACATATGGAATGGATACTCATAGATGTGGTAGATGTGCCAAATCTGCCCAAGCTGTTGACACTATATACTCCAGCTATCTTCTCACATCCTGTCTTAACCCCTGAATCTACTCTTTGTCTGCAAGACTGACATTACGCCATCAGTCTAAACCTTTCCCCAACTTCCCCACATGGATCATTAAAGTTTCACCTTATCTTATGACAGGAATTCTCCAATATCATTGGAATTGCCTCTTCATCAATACAGGCCCCTTAGGCTGACATCTTCCCCTTATCAAAAAGGATGATTCTTGATTTGCATGACTTTACCTTCACTGTAGTCCATTTTATGTTGTTATAAAACTTGGTAAGCAGTGCTGCTGTCATATTGTCTATACGTGCCCTGATGGGTGGGAGGCAAATCCCTCCCTGCAGCCTTTCCCCACTTACAACCCATTTTGATGGCCTAATGGTTACCTCCATCATCATAATGGATGCTAAATAGAGGCTGAGCACCCTCCCAGCATACCAATTTCCAGGCAGTGGCATTCTAAGGTAAATTCCAATGTTCTGAATCGTGTCTTGGAAATAGGATTTAACTAGATTGTGATGTTTGGTGCTCTGAAACCCCCCCCCCCTCCTTGCAAATATTACTCTCAGGAGGGTTGTGCGGTACTGAGCCAAATGCCTTTTCCAGGTCTACAAATACAACAGAGAATTAATTTGATGCTAAACCATAATTTTGAGTTCTAAAGACCCTGGGAAGCCTGTTGTTCCTGCTTTTTGCTCTGTGATGTCAATTAGCTTTTCCTTTTTAAGTATTTGTCAGCCTCTGCAGTACCACACACAAGAAAATATTTCCTTCTGCATTCAGGTGACATATGGGCTAAAATTGATCTAGAAAGACTTGGAATTAGAATTGCTCTTGCTCTAGACTATGGTCTGGGGATTATTTGATTCTACCATGCTACTTTATAAGCTTCCATAAAACCCTCAGGACATCTGGTGTACTTCTGTACAACCTATAGGGGACTCCATCAGGCCCCGGGACTGACAATGATCTTGTACGTCTTGAATGTTGCATCCCACTCACTTTGGTGTTTGGTCCTCCGCTGGTATTCAATGTATGCATTTCTCAAGTATATTGCTAGCACTTGCTTTCTCTGACAATCTGACTACCACTCTTTTCCTTGCTGAACAATTTGACAATTAAAAAAAAAAGATTCTTGTAAAATGCAGCTTGTTCTAGCTTGTTCTGTCTTTGCTCTCACTGATTTATTCTCCCTCATCTTCCTTCCTCCTTTGCTCTTTGAGCTGCCTCTTCTCTAGTCTACTAGTCATTCAATTTCTCACAGTTTCTCACTTAAGCTTCTTAGCTTCTGAAACCTTTTTTTTTTTTTTCCACAAAATCCAAACTTTTCAAGTGTGGTGTGTTAAGTGTGATGATCATATTCATGTATAGCAGCCCCATTTTATTTAGTTTATTTGGCATTGCTCCTGCTCCAGTTGAGTGCCATTTTCAAATCAGTATGAAAAATTCCATTCCCTCTTGATTAGTCCTAAGCTGTTTGACTGTAGGTTTCTGCCCGGTGAGCTTTTCCTTCCTTGGCTGCCACCCCACCCTGCCTTCCAGACCATGCATTTGAGTGACTACCTCCTTAATGACAGGGGTACTGATATCCTGTGGACTGTGGTTTGCAACATGCTGCTGGACTTAACCCAACTGAGAAGAATGATCTGTCCAATACTTATTTGTGTGCCAGAAGTTATCTACACTGGATACCGCTACTGCACTTCAGTTAGCGGTTATATGAGAACTCACTGAGGGGCTTGAGGATGTTGGGAGTGGTCTCGTCTGCGGTCTCCCCATCCGATTTGTCTCCCTCAACGTTCTGTTCGACTCGTTCCCGCTTTTCCTTGTGGCTGGACTTGCGTCGGTGGCGTCTCCTCCGGTGGTAACTCTTGGGAACATGCACACCGATGTACACAGTGTGGTGACCTGCCACAACACAATACAAGGAATGCAGACCAAATTACAGTCACAGTTACCAAAGGATGAAAAAAAATAAAATGTATAAAATGTGTTTGTCAATGACAAGACCACTTCCCACTTTGTGACTTGTAGTGTGACGTAGAAACAGGCAAAAGCTATTCAGTGCCAGTGACTATTTGTGGTTAGTTGGATTTGTCACACACTTTGGATTTAAATAAATGCCAACTACTTCCTGTACAGCAGCTCATAAAGGAAACGATGACTTAATGTCTCCAGGAAGCAATTACAGAGAGACAGACAGACGTGTGGTCCGTTTGCTCCATAGTAGGAACCAAAGTACAAGATGAGGTACACTAAAAGGAGGGATTTCCACTCTAGACTCCGACAGGGAAGTGAAAGATCTGGCAGCTACTACTGTGTACACACAGCCTCTCATACCTCCAAACTCTGGCGTGATTGTTTTTGTGCGCACTCTTAAGTATAGGTCTGTGAAAATGTCAACGTCTGGGGTGAATCCATACGCAATTGCATGTGGGCGTCTCCAAATAAGTGCTTGTGTGACTTTAGCGGGGGACCAGCACCGGACAGGATTACAGTAGCAAACATCTTCATGTAGGGAGTATTACCAGCTAAACCTGTGTGATCTACATCTTCGATGTTAATCTGTCCAACTTTATCCTGATATTAGTGGGAAAAAATACATTCAACCTGGGAAGAAATTATGGGATGGTGTGTGTTAAGATAGGGTTTAGTTTCAGCAGTTTGGAAAAAAGAAAGATTTTACATATCAGCCTGGTATTAATCACTGATCTCACCTTCTACCTCCTCTTCATCACAGACATGTTTGACGAAGGATGCTCCCCTGTCCAGGACGGCTTCATCCTCCACCCTACAAAGTCAGAGGAAAAAAAACAAAACATCAGGAAGATCATATAAAAATAAAAAAAAATTTAAAAATTAAAAAAAAGAGCATGATCAATGCTGCAAATACTTGACGGTGCGATGTAGAACAAACAAACCCCACGCTGGCTCAGTCTTTTCCCGTGTCAAATTTTATTTCTGTCACCTCAGCAGAAGACTGCCAGTGTCATATGAGGATTTCAAAGTATGGTCTTACTTAGGAGTAGAACCTGAGTAGAACCTCATTGGGGAGCATGCAATGTGCTCACAACTGTGTGGGTGTGAGCCCCGTTTATAATCTGTGCCCTATGTCGTTCCATCGCTTTCTCTTCCATCTTTCCCATAACCAGCCACTGTATGCTAGCCAATAAAAGCATGAATGTCCAAAAAAAAAAAAAAAAAAAAAAAAAAAAAAATTCTTAAAAAACTAATGAATTAATGAACATGATGCAACCAAATCTTCTCATCAATTAAAAAGCAAAACCATTTTAACAGTGTCATTTTCACCCCCACAGGCCAATCGTGCCAATGTCTTGTCTTCCTCCAGGACCCTCCTTTATGCCTAGTAAGGTCAAATTCAGGTTACCATGAAACACAACCCTAATAGTTACTCCTATTCAACAACTTCTAATTCACCCACAAATGTTAAATATTATCCATTTGTCTCTTTTATTTTGCACCTGTCACACTCATTGTAGTGTAACAATACCAGAGGACAGACAATCCACATGCCGCCGTGAGGAGCAATAACATCATGACATCATCATTTCAGATTACACAATCATGATACACCTTGTATTGTCAGCCCTGTTGCGCATCATATTTATTACAAGAAAAGGGATACAGAGTGACATACAGACCGCCATGCATCACCTTCTCACCCTAGCATACTGATACTGTGTGCATGCATTCAGGACAGATCTGCATTATTGTTGACTATCATTTTTGAATGATAGTCATACTCAGGTTCCTGGTTCATGCAAAAGGTCTTGCGTTTAGTTCCTGGTCCCAACGTCAGAGCCACTTTCCTAGGCTATGTGACCTTTCCTGTGGTACTCTAATAAAGCCATCTCTTCCTGGAAGGTTACAAGAAGGAATGCGGCTCCTCCAGTACAACGAAGTGCAGGCTAATCCTGGCCCTGAAAGGTGGTTTTGGCCCAGTCGTACAACTAGCCCCAATCTGAGAACGCCCTACTGCACATACGTTTCCCTGAGGCCTACATATCAGTCCACCAAGACGACATTTTCTTTTCTTCTCCCATCTTATCTCCATTGAGTCTTCATCTCAAAACACAGGCAAGGCAGGTTGTATATAGGGGTCTGTAAATAATTTTTTCCATACTAAGGAGACCTTGTAAGCATGTCAGTAAGGAATAAGGAGTTCAACTGCCATGGTTAATCTAACAGTAGTGTGGAAACAATTTCTTTGAAAAAGAAATATTTTGATGTAACCTGTATATTACAAAATGGCAATAAGCATACAGGCATTTTCCATTTCCCACTAAACAATTCCTGACTGACACTACAGTTAGAAAAATGAGGGGATGGGAGCAGTGTACACAAACTGCTAAATAAACAAAGTCAGGAAGGATACAACTTGTTCCTCTGATAGCACTGCAGACTCATCTGCATTCCCCCAGAGGTGTGTCTTATCCATTCATATCTGGCCTTGCGAGAGCTAGAGGTATAACGCTGATATGGCATGATGTTGAACCATCCGCTCCTACGTCAAACAAGTGCTGAGAAGTGGCCTGGCTTGGCGCCATATTCCCAAGCAATGCAAATGCATTGACTAGCCTCTATGCCCTCCTTTTGTTTTCCATTGTTTCTAAAGAAAAGGGGTTGGGTTCCCACACAGAGAGGGATCAAAACCCATCATTCAGCTCTAGATTTCATTGTGTTTCTTTATGAGGTAAATTAGGGAGGTGTACTACTCATGATGTGCCACTGTTATCCTCGCACTGCATCTTCTTCCTTCTCTCCAGGACACTGTGTACTGAACAGACAATCAGCTGTAGGGAGATGCTTTTGTCACACTCTTATGAAAGACTCGGCCTCAGCCAAGTCTAGTAAAACAGTCTAATGTTTCATCGAGAGCGTGGTCAGCTCTGTTTTAAGGAAATGAGAAATGTCCATGTTCACAACTGCAGATGTGGAGGGAAAGCAACTGGGTGCACACGGGGTCAGATCTATTCCCACCGGGACTATAAGAGAGAGCATCATGGAACAAGCTATGATGAGAAGTTGACATTGACTACAAGAAAGCTATAAAATTATAGAAACAAACTGGGTGTAGTTATTTATTTATTCCTTTCTTACATAAACCTTGTGCATATTTTGGGAGATAAGCGTCACGGCTCTGAAGGACCAGGTCTTATTTTAGGGGAAAACTGGTAAAGGATACAGTAATACAGCATTTAGCACTGCCTGTACGACTGGTCTTGAACAAAGTAGCGATGTGTGGGTGATGGTGTGTGTGTGGAGGCAGGTCGTGTAACATAGTGAGAGGGCCTTCAGAATGCTGTTGGTCTGGAGAGCAAGGGTAGCTCATGTTTCAGGTTTTCTGCTGGCTACTGGGACCACGTTATATCACTCTGCTCTGACAGGGAGGCCCTTATGAGGAGCATACCACTCAGGACAGGTGGCACACAGACACCCGGGGTTGGGAAGTGAGGAGGGTTTGGCATTCCTATTTTGATTGAGTGTCTAGATCAAGACAGATGAGACAGGTTTGGAAAGAGGGATGTGACGGAGAGGATGTGGTGAGGTGATGTAGTGCCAAATGGATCGAGCAGTTTGGCAGACAGAAAATCACAATTTAGATGTTGCCCAATCTAGACTAGGTAAATTCAGGGATTGACAATCTAATATAATTCATACGGTTGAAAAGAGAGAATGCATACAACTGAATACATATAACTGTGCAAACAACAGGCTTCTGCATCAAGGATTCAGGGAAGTGGCTCGACCCTACATACATTCAAGCAAATTTTTATTTAGCTTTAATATAGATTTGATCCTATTTGGGGTTTTACTTTAATCTATCTCAAATAAACTAAGGGTTCAAAATCAGGCAGTAGACCATAACTAACTTGTTTTTGGTGGTGCGCTATTGTCTTGGACAAGGCAACTGGCTTAAGACTGTGGCTTTAGGAACAAACGGAGGCTGCATGTATTTCTGATGTTAAAAAATTTGGCAGATAGGGTTGGATCTTATATCACCTCATTCCTTTTGAGCTCTTTTTTTTCCCCATTTCCTGCAATGACAGATGAATAAATGAGGGTGAGGGTCAGAGTAACCAGCTGCATCCATCTAGGACTGGTCTTTGTTGACCTCATGTGGCTAGATAAACCTGCCGGTGCGTGAGGAGCCAGGATCAGCAGCTCAGGATCAGGGATTGGGATCATCCCCATCTCCTTACAGAATGACGCACCCAATTCCACCAGTCAGGTCTACCATGAAGGGCCTTATGCTCAGCCTCAGGATGGTACCCTCCGGTATGCACTGTTAGCTGGCAATAGGGTGTTGTGAGTCTTAAGAGTTAGTGATTTTATTTTAATTTGTTAAGTACGTTCCCACATCTAATTGGCCAGTGTTGAAAAAAAAAAAAAATAGCTCAGTCAGTACAGTGAGGACTGACTGGTTGATCAGAGAGTAACTGGCAGCGGATACATGCCAAGTGACTGAGAAATTGGATGTGGAATTTCCTCCCACAATGCTCGAATGGGTGTGAAGAAACACATGGATGTCCGATTGCACAGAACACCGCATCATCAATTGTGCATACTACAAAAGAACATTTGTGTGCAAAAGGATTCCAGTCAGTTACAGGAACCAAGAGGAAGAATCACACAGGTAAATGGATGGCCTGATCTTCCCATTGTAACCAGGTTTCATAATCACACCAAAGACAAAGACACTAAAGAATGAGGAATCACTTTGCTTTTTTTTGCAGTTTCCTCTACCATTGCTTATGGATGGCTGTCCCCTCCCACCCATGTAATAGTCAAATCACTGAAAACAGTTGCCAGGCCGCTCTTGGTTTCACTATTCCTTATTTGGAGGGGTGTGGGTGGGTGGTGTTAATAAGCTTTGATGGACTGTGCCCCACCTAGTAAATACTCTGAAAGGGAAAAGGCTGAAAAGTATGCCTTGATACAGCTTTGTCCTAATAATTACGACTAATTAGAGGACCACATACATTTGATTATAGCTAACCTCACACTCACTGCAGTTGAAGATAAAATAAAAACAAAGTTGAGCAGTTTGCGTTGCAATTCAGCCTGAAAGTGGCAGCAGACGCACGTGAAATTAAGCATGTTTTGGACCGTCACCGCTAAGCCCAATTTGTTGCGGCTCTGGCATCCAAGCCATTGCGCAATGTGAACGCTCACGCCAGCCCACGCCGAAAGTAGATATTTTTTGGGGAGTATCAGCTTTTCGACCACATGCTCCGTGAAAGCTGGGCCTTAGCTTAACCCACCCGCCCCATTCATGACATATCAACGGAGGAAGCTATGCTACCTGGCCTGCACTCCCCTCTTCTGTCTAATTGATAGTGACAGGCTTTTGGAAAATAGATTACTGGCCGCTCACAGACACACAGCCGAGCGGCAACGCGGCTTATCCAGTCTGTTTGTTTTGGTTACTGTAACTTTAATGGATGGAAATATTTCTTACCGAGAATTATTGTGTCAAGAGCCCACACAGTTTTAATAAAAGGCATACCATCAGGTGCCACGGGACCCCATATGAGCCATTCAATGGCCAGCTTTACGCACAAGCATGATCCTCCAATGGCACTGGACAACACGACGAATGCGTCCAGCTCCACGTTGGAGAGAGTTGGTTGATTCTCACCTAATTTACCACATTACTTCTGAGCAAGTAGCACAAACGCGTCAGACCACATCACCACAGAATACTGATAAGTACAGTTTTACAGGGAAACTTCATCAACTCACTTGCTTTTCTCCGAACTCATGTTGACAAACTTTGCCTTCAGGGGTGATCCAAAAAGTGCCGGCGCCCAGTCCTCTTGCTCGGCTGAGGTTTCGTTACTAC
>OOFE01037663.1:0-10069 GCA_900323365.1 Monocentris japonica | reverse complement strand
TTCTCCTGATCCTCTTCAGCCAAAGTCAAGAGGACAATCTGCTTATTCAATGTGTTGTTTATTCAGGTCAACAATCAGTGATTTCCATCCTCCCCAGCCTCTGAAGGGGCCCCACTGAGAGGCCCTGCTTTATTTACACTGTAGGGGGTCACTGATGTAGCCCCCCCACACACACACACACCACCGAGGGGAGGTGATTGGGAGGCGAAGTGGAGTGGAGGAACAAATGGAGGAGTGGATAGAAGGAGAAAGCAAAATAAAGTGGGAATAGAGGCTGGAGAAGAGGACTATTTCATTGTCCCCCACACAATGACATCATCTACACACTGTGTCCAGCATTAAAAAAAATTACACTGATTGGCCTGATGGGGACAATAGAATTACAGGTCAAAATTTCTCAGTTTGAAAGGCTCTAACTCCCAAACCGTTAAGTTCGACTAACACAAAATTTGCTACACAAATCCAGCTGTCCTTGCAAGGGGCATTATAATTAAAGGTCAAGTCAAATTTATTTATATAGCCCTTAATCACAGTTACAGTCTCAAGGGGCTTCACAATGTCCACATTATGAAAACAATAAATGACAGCACACAACACCCCCCAACCTTGGACCCTTGCAGAGGACAAGGAAAAACTCTCACAAAACCTTTTAGGAAAACAAATGGAAGAAATCTTGGGAGGGGCTACTCAGAGAGGGATCCCCCTACCAGGACGGTCTGGCCGAGGTTGGGCACAAGTCCAAACTTTAACCTGATATCTCAGACACCACTGGTCCGATTTTGACAGTACTTGGAGGGATGATGCTTTTTGGCGTAGTGCTTTGGCATTTATTACACTACAAAAATTACACTGTTGGTCTGATGGCGCTATAATTCAATCAAAGGTCAAATTTTACTTTACCCCTTGGGCCGTTACTGACTACCTGCATCATTCATGGGGGACGACATGTTCACTTGTTAATATCTATATACAAGTATATATACAAAATAACACCATTACAAGAATACAATTTTTCTTGAGATGTTTTGGAATGTTTTGGCATGAAAATTGTCAAATTCAGCACAAAATATAAACTATTGGCAGCTTCAGTCCAGAAAATGTTGGCATTGATATTGGCCTGCAAAAACCCATAGCGGTTTAACCCAAATAACATCTTAGCCATGACTGAAATGAAATGGTGTGTTTCATTAAAGTCAGGGTGTGGTGGAAGGTAAACTCATTTTATCACCTTTTTAGGCTGACATACATTTTTATGAGGTACATTCAAAGCAAATATCAGGATCAAACTAAGGATGGGGGCTTTCAAGGGGAAAAGGGATGAATCAATACTTTTTTTAATATAATTGATTTTTTATATTGGTAGTTGGTATATTTGGTATATTAGTAATTGGTATATTACTTTATGCTGATCACTGATTGTAGATCACAGTTTATCCACCTTTTAATTTATCTAATACTACTACTGATTACAGTATTTGCAGCATTTAAATTGGTCAATAGCACAAAACATGTTTTGTATGGCAAGTGAAGAACAAGTCTGCTTCAGCAGACTCCCACCCCAGCATTTCCTTATCAGAAACAGAGAGATGAAGTAATAGAAAGAGAGAGGGAGTGAAGAAGTGAATGCATCTACACCTCCAATTTAGTCTGAAATGTGGTTACTGTTGAGTCAAAACCAGTGGGAAAAAGCGAAAGAGAGAGAGTGCAAAAGAGAGTGAGAGCAAACGGGAGAGAAGCATCAGAGAGTGCCTACTGCTCCTCCTGATAGACCCAGCCAGCCTATTCATTACTCCCTGAAAGCCATCGAGTGTCAGTTATATTACTGCAGAGCCGCCCCTGACTGACGGCCACGAGTGGGGGGAGAAAAATGGCAACAAAACACCGCAAGATGCCCCGGGAGAAAACAAGGGAGGGGCTGTGATGGATGGGTGTGTTTGACCTAGGCGGGGTGGAAGGCAGACATGGGTCTCTGAGAGATGAGACAGGGAGTTGGTGGAGCCCCTGCCCCCCTGCCCAGAACGACCCAGCCTTGTCAGGAGGAGAGGCATCTCGCTAAGGAGCTTCCGTCAGAACTCTTCTCACTCGCGTCAAAACAGACGCTCTCCATATTCAACAGATAAAGCTGGACCCTATGTGACAGGAATACAGAACCACAGCTAGCCCATCAACTGAGCTTGTGACAGGCCTGGTGTCAACACCAGGGCATAGCCCCCCTATATAAGTCCCCAAAATAACAACATGCCAGCAACCGACAGCCTTTGGGTTGTTCTCTGCCCCCTATACCCTAGCATACACAGTAAAACAACAGTCAGACCAGTTAGGTTGAGTTACTCCTCCCCAGCCCTACAATCTCAGCTATCTGCTGTCACTGTTGCCATCTTGCCAACGTGACTTTGTGCATTTTACCTTGTCTGTCCATGTCTTTGCAAACTGTTTGTAGGCCTATATACTGTTTATGTCCTTCTAGTCACCTTTCTGATCATACTGTTGTTGTAAATGTTGCCCTGTGGCTTTTTTGCTACTGTTCATCATGTCTGTGCTTGCTCTCTGTGAGCAGCCTATATCCTTATGTGTTTTGATATTTGTTGAAATGTTGTCTTGTCGCCCATACTCTGCTACATGCCTTAATGTTGTCTCACAACTGACTTCAAACTGTTCTACATCAGAGGGGGCCAGAGAGCGTCTGATGAGATAGAGAGAGACCAGGCTCTGGGTCTGCAAAGGCAAAGATGAGTAGGATATTTTTAACAGACCTTCCCCTCACTGGCAGTCTCTAATCATTTTAATCTCATTTAGTGCCTCTCTTCCTGCAAAGAAGTTATTTATCTTATAATACCATTTTGTGTAGGAGGTGTGGTGCACTCAGTTCAGGACATACAGAGGTAATATCCTTAAAGAATGTGTCCAAACATTTGAATGCAGTGAAATGTGATTTCTCTGTGTTAATCCTACTGCATCCTATTAATAACACAATTTAATTTACGGGCCAGCCTTATGGCAGCAAATCATAGTTCTGCCCTGAGGCTAGGCTACTGTAGAGTAGCGCATACTATTTAATCCTAACTCCCATATTGAAATTTCATTAGCTTTCCTCGGGCAGCCAGGGTAAAGGCACTTCATCAGCTAAAAGGCCTTCTCTCTGAAAACAGGCTATAGGTCTTAACATGACCTTTTCCCACTGAATATATGACACATAGGCCACTAGAGTTCAGGTCATGCACTTTGTGGTTCATGACAATGTTGGCTCTAGGTAATACTGACAGCTTGTCTTGTCTTAATCCCAATAATAAATAAACAGCATCTTACAGTGGCTCCCAAAGTGGGGACCTCCAGGTGTCTAGGAGGGGGTCCTAGGGAGTCCCCAGCAAAATGAAGAACAGTTTAACTTTACTATTATGTCATTTGCTAGGCAATGGGAGACTGTATCAGGATGAGTATTTTGTTCCTAGGTTTCATCATTACCTCCCCAACTACAGTACACAGTTATGCATTTCTATACAAAATCATAACCAAAATAATGTAATGCCTATCTATTTGGTTTGGGAACCCCTGACATAGTACATGTCTAATGTGTCAGCCAAACTATCTTCTTTCCAAGAGCTGAAAGCCAGAAAAGATGAGACGTTACCATTTTTACAATGTGCACAAAGGTACAACTTGGAAAGGTTTGTTATTTTAAAGTAAGACCAAATATTTATCTTTAGTTCATTTACAGTTTTAAAACACATTGAAATCTCCCAGCGATAATACAATATGTGACGCAAACGATACTGACGTCACGTGAACTGACGATTGCGGAAGAGAGCTGTTGCTTTAGGTTGTTAGCTCAAAACAGTGGAAATGTTTTATTTTTAAATCCCCAACGAACAAGACATTCGCGAAGATATTAATTCAAGCTGGTGCATACACCTGTTATTCCTCTAGGCTTGTCGGACGGCTGGAAAGTAAACAGTTGATCGATCAAGATGGAGGTAAATGTCAACGTCGAGGAATTAGCTTTAGCCAGGCTGCCACAACTTGGTAATGAGTGTGTAGCTTCAGCAAGTTAAGCTACCTGATAGTGCTTAGTGTTTAAATATCTAGCTAAGTATAATACTGCTCCTAGGCTAGAACTGCCCACCTAGTTGTACTCACATTTAATTTTGATGCGAAACGGAAAATAGTTAGCGGTCGGTTAGCCCCCCTCCCGTAGGTGCAGAGAATGTCACGCCAAACTTCATTCAAAAACCTAGTCGTTTAATGTTGCCCTGGTCATCGGCAACAGTACATACCTGGTAGACCATGACTTAAGACCTTTTCTGCATATTTAGGGTCTTCTAGTATATCCGGCCTTCAGATAATCCAGGAAACGGTACTGTACATCAATAAAATCTCAACTAATGTAATTGGTTCACACTGCTCACTCCCGTCTTACAAGGTGCATTTTGGTGGAAGATGATTGTTGGAATAGTAGGGGAACCTATACTAAATGTGTAAATTGCAAATCTTGAATTGAAGACAGTCTCCTAAGGATTCATAAAAGGTCTTAAGTCATGCTCTACCAGGAATGTACTTTTGCCGACAAGCAAGGCAACATTAAACCCCCAGATTTTAAGTAGAGTTTGTTGTAATGTTCTCTCAATGCAAGACGGAACAGCCAGTACTGGAGTGAGCAGTCAACTTAAAGTAACACATTCAGTCTTGATGTCGACATCACAATCTAAGAAGTTATCCACCCACCATACAGAGTTAATGTATCCCCTTTATGTGTATTATGTGCGTACAGCATGTAGTCTTTTGTTAAGCTATATAGTTTCATATCGTTGCTGTAACTCCAGCAGGACCCTGGCAGCAATGGGGCAGAGTCTGTGGCTTCACCCCCAGCAGGTGCATCAAAGTCAAAGGTACTGTACATCAACAAGCACTACCATAATTCTTGTAGTTATACTTATAGAAATCTAATGGCTCAAAAAGGCAAAGGCCATCCGTGTTGTGTGTCTAATTTTGTATAAAGGTGATTAAATGGATAGATGTGTGTTGGTATTAACCTGTTCCTCTCTCCCTTGCATGAAACTCTCAGCTGGATACATTGTCCAAAGATGACCTCATTAAGTTTGCCAAGAAGCAGATGGCTGCCATGCACAAAATCAAGAGCAAATGTGCAGGTAGCTAGAAACGATGCTTGTGTGCGGGTGGGGGTGTGTGTGTGTGTGTGCGCGCATGTATATGTGACATTTTTCTCTTGTTTCAGATTTGGAGAAGGAAGTTGAATCCCACAAACAGCAATCAAAAAACAGTGACATCAGTGCAGACGACTCCATGTTGATACAGGTCTGTATGCTCTAGAGCAACTCTAGGATTTCTCATGAGTACTGTAAATATTACTCAGTTAACATCCTTGTAATGTGGATAGTGAACAAAGTGTGTGTATGTGTGTGCAACAGGAGCTGACTGACAGGATGGATGCTTTGCTACTGGAAAAGGCAGAGAGTCAGCAAAGCCTGGTGATGTCTCGTAAAGATCTGGAAAGGACAAAGCAGCAGGCTAAGGTGAGATGAAACACAAATTCAATGGATTGTATTTATTTGTGTAACACTGCGGGTATCTCAGAACACATCATATTATTATACTATATTAAACTTAATTTCAGTAGAACATAAAATAATTGTACAGAGGCATATATGTATAAAAAAAAAACCCAATAGTCATGAAATCTGTCCCTCTGTTATGAGCAGGATGATCTGGCCATGCTACAAGGAGAGCTTGACCGTGTGATAGAAGGCCACCAAGAGAAGATCAAGACCCTAGAAAGCAGCATAGAGGAATCCAACAGCAAACACCAAGAAGAGGTGGCTCATTTTCAGAAACTACTGAAAGACAGAGAAGAGAGCGACAGGGAGAGAGAGAGTGAAAGAGAGAGGGAGCGCCAAGCTGGACATACCAGTGCAGAAAAGAGTGTGGAGGAAATGCAACATTGTTTGGAAGCTCAGCTGGCTAGCCTTCAAGCTGAACTGGAAGTGATCCAAGAGCGAAAATCCCAGGAAGTGGCTGAGCTTCAGGAGAGCCACCAGAGGGAACTGACAGAGGCCCAGCAGGAGGTGGAGAACCTGAGGGAGGAGTTGGCTCAGAGGAGCCTTCAACATGAGGAGGAGATGAAGGCTCTGGAGGAGGACTGTGAGATGGAGAGGGAGCGTCTCCTTCTGCTCCATGAGGAGCTGACCGAACAGCTGGCTCTCAAAGGTACAACAGGACTCTCTACTTTAGGACATGCTTCAGAACATGAGCCACATCTGTTACAATGAAAGTCAGTTAATCTGTCCTATAGGCGGTTTCAACTGTCGAAAAAATAACACAGCGCGTGACCTTTTCTGGTCTTTGTAAACATCTAGTTCACCCATTTCAACAGCAGAGAGTAACTAGTGTAGCAAGCCAAATGTCTAACCAACACTTCTTGAGCTTGCCAAATGCTATATTTGGAGAAACATAATGTGACATCCAATATTTCTTTACAAGATTGGTTGAACAAAGTTTTTCTTTAAAGCATAGCTATGATGAGCCATTCTGTATCTGTGTACTTTATGGTTGCGCTCAAGGAAACCTTCAGCTAGCTAACTAATTAGTTATCACTCAAAAAGAGCTTCTTTCATTTCATTAACCATGTTTTTTACCTATCGTTACTCTTATTCGTCCAGACAGTTACCTGCAGGATGTGCAGGAGGAGGACGAGGAGCCTGCACGAGGTTCGGGGATTGCCAGGATGTTGGAGCTGTCCAGCTGCAGCCAGGGTGACTATAGCCATGGGGATGTAGAAGAGACCGAGACTAAAAGACTGAGAGCTGCTCTGGATGATCTCCAAGCCCAGAACACCATGTTACAGGATGAGCTCACCCTACTGAGTAATGTGAAAGGCGAGCTTGAGGCAGACATTGAGAGGGCCAAGGAGGAGTTCCAGGTGGAAAGGGAAGAGCTGGAGTTTAAAATCGATGAGCTGCAGATGAACCGAGAAAGTGCCACCACTGACTCTACCATGACCGCAAGTCACATGAACTTTAACCCTGTCGTAACCCTTGACCCTGACAGACAAGAAGTTGAACTTCAACAACAGAGTGAAGCACACAAAAATGGAGATGTGCAGTCAACACCGAGTCCTGTTCAAGATCAACAGCTCTTGAGTCTAGAGGAGCAGCAGAAGCTAAACCAGGACTCACAGGAGCTCCAGGAGCTGAGGGCCCAGTGTGAGGCCCTGACCAGGGAGAGAGACTTGGCCCTGGCTGAGTCCCACCACACCAGGAACATAATACAAGGTCTGGAGACAGAGCTGGATCAGAAGACCAGGGACTTTGTTCTTCAGTACGAGGCCATGAAGGAGCAGGAAGCCAGCACTCTACAGAACCTCCAAGACAAGATCCAAGATCTCACCCAGGAAGGGGATAAACTAGTGAGGAGAGTCAGGGAGGTTACAGAGGAGAAAAACAGCCTGATGGAGAAGGTGCAAGACTTGGAGCTAAAGCTTGAAGGCTCCCTGGAAGAGACCCAGGCCACTATGGATCTGAAAGCAAAACTCCAAGCCTCTGTACAGGAACAAACAACGTTAGCCTGTCAGCTAAAGGAGTCTGTGGAGGACCTAACCAGGCAGAATGAGGAGATCCTTTCCCAGCTCCATATGAAGGAGAACATGGCTCAAGAGCTGAAGGAAATAGTCAACACCCTGACCACCAAGCAAGACCAAACACAATCCCTGGTCCAGCTCAGAGAAGACGAAGTTGAAAGGCTGAACCATGAGAGAGCAAAAGAAATCCAGAGACTGCAGGAGGAAAAAGAAAAAGAGGTAGAGAGACTGATAGAGGAGAAAGAGAAGGAGTTGGAGTGCTTGAGAAAAGAGAAAGAGACCGAGGTAGAACATCTGAAAGAGCAGAGGGAAAAGATGGAAGACAGCCTGAAAGAGGAGGTGGGGAGAAGGCAGGAGAGAGTTTCCTCTTTGGAGCTGACTATCAAAGACCTCTCCACGGACAAGGCTGACCTCCAGCACAAATTGGAGAAGGCATCCTGTTCACTTTCCCAAGCCCAAGAAGAGAGGGACCTTTTGGGCTCCAAACTGGTAGCTCTAGAGGTTCAGCTGGAGCAGGAGACTTCTGAAAAGCATCATCTAGAAGCCAGGTTGAATTCACTGACAGAGGAGGCAGAGCAGGCCAAAGCCACCATCAGAGCTCTGGGGGAAGACCAGTCTGAAGCCCTTAAGACTTCCGCTGAAGAGGCACAGGAACTCCGAGCTCGTGTAGGGGAGCTGGAAAAGGAGAGGAGCCTAATGAGGAGTCGCCTTGAAGAGGCTCAGATGGAGAGAAGGTTGGAGGAGGTGCGAGAGGAGCTCCAGGCTCGTATCGAGGATCTGGAAAAGGAGAGGAACATGTTGAGAAGCAACCTTGAGGAGGTGGTGGGGGATACTGAAGGCCTGCAGAAAGATCTGGAGGATATGAAGTTGGTCAATGAAAAGATTAGTGATGAGAACCAGAAATTACAGGCCCAGATTTCTCTGGCAACTCAAGAGAAGGAAGACAAGGAGCTATGGGAGATGGAGAGGGAGAGTATGGAAAAAGAGAAAAGACAGCTTGAAGAACAACTGACAAAGAAGGACTCACTCATAGCTCAGTTGAAGAGTGAGATGGCTGCCCTCCCGGTGAGTGGAGCTCATGTGATGTGGTGCTTATATACAAGAAAAGTGGATTTGAAGTCTTCACATGCCAATAATTTATGTTCTGTCATTTGGAGAAGGGCTAGGCCTTTCCACCCTGCCAAGAATACATGGTCAAATTAAAATATGTTCAAAGATACCAGCACATACATTGGCTATTAGCTTCTTCAAGCTACAAATCTGTATCGGCCATCAAAAGACAATATTTGTTGAGTTTGTTAGTTGTACTGACTGCCTTCTTTTTCTTGTTCTTTTTCCTCTGTCTCCTAGCAATCTGCTGCCCAGTTGGCATCCTCTGAGGAAAATGTAGCCAGTCAGTTCACCGAGAAAATTGGTATGGACTAATCGTTTGTCTCTGTTAATGAGGTCCCCTGTAGGAGAAACTAATGTAAAACAGCAAGTGATTTTACTAAATGCCTCATGGAACCATGAACATTTAGATGCAGGGCATTTTGTTGCTATTGACCTTAATCTTTCTCCTAATAAGTAACCAATTTACCTAGCCTGGTATTTACAATAAGTTATGGATTATAATTTCATGATGTTACTTTAGACCTGTGTAACTTCTGCTCTCTCCAGCCCTCCTGGAGAAAGAAAGCAGAGAGAAGAACGAGAAGATGAACAAGATCAAGGCAGTTGCTGTGAAAGCAAAGAAGGAGCTGGATGCCAGTAAGAAAGAGGTACAGTGGAGCCCAGGGACATTTCTAAACTGTAAACTTTACTTTCTTTACACCAGAAAGATCTGGGCTGTATTTTATCAAGCATCTGAAAGTGGAATTCCAGATGTATATGTTTATTCATTATTTATATCCACATTTCTTTTTTAAGATAGATCTGAGAACAATAAAAACATAAAACAACAAAGAAAATATCCAATACAATTTAGTCACATGTTACAGCAGTCATGCAATCAGCAACATACAGGGACAAACCTAATAAGCACTTGCAAACAACATAGAAAATGTGAGGTACACTATATTGCCAAAAGTATTGGGACGTCTGCCTTTACACACACATGAACTTTAATGACATCCCATTCTTAATCCGTAGGGTTTAATATGGAGTTGGCCCACCCTTTGCAGCTATAACAGCCTCAACTCTTCTGGGAAGGCTTTCCACAAGGTTTAGGAGTGTGTTTATGGGAATTTTTGACCATTCTTCCAGAAGCGCATTTGTGAGGTCAGGCACTGACGTTGGACGAGAAGGCCTGGCTCTCAGTCTCCGCTCTAATTCATCCTCCACACCAAACTCGCTCATCCATGTCTTTATGGACCTTGCTTTGTGCACTGGTGCGCAGTCATGTTGGAACAGGAAGGGGCCATCCCCAAACTGTTCCCACAAAGTTGGGAACATGAAATTGTCCAAAATGTCTTGGTATGCTGAAGCATTAAGAGTTCCTTT
>OOFE01037660.1:3828-29955 GCA_900323365.1 Monocentris japonica | reverse complement strand
TCCGATTACATCTAGTCTACCTGCTTCAGGAAGCTTAACTCTCAATGCCACCATACACTGGGATTGCACTTACGGCCAAGCAAGGACAATGAAGTACCTGGCGAAAGTACACGCTCTGTTGCTAACAGGGCAGAGTTCCATGACTTTGTCTAACATGTTTGCCTGCATGGAATTAGGAAATAGAGAATGTGAATAAAAGGTATGATAAAAAAAAAAAGTGGATCTGAGATTAATATCTCTTTCTTTTTCTTTTTTACTTTTCTTCATCTTTTTTACTTTAATTTGTCCTGTACCAAAATAATTTCATGCAAGCCACAGGATGGACCAATACCACTGTCCCTGAAAATGGGTCTATAATTCTCAAACAGAATTATAGAACGTTTTAGGATTTCTGGGATGGGTAATTGCTTGCAGTCCTCTATTTTGACAGCAGGGGTCATAGTGTCACACGGGCTTCCTGTGTCTATTCACTGTCCCATTAGCTCTCTGGGTAATCTATGGAAAACTGTGAAATCTGCCTAGCTGCAGTAATCCCGCTGTATTTCCATAGTACTGCATTACTGCTGCAGCAACCCACTCATATAATAACTTCAAATGTAAAGCTCCTTAATAATTCCTCCCTTGCCACTTCTCTCTCACACAGGCACACATAGGCATAATTTGTGTGAGAGTTAGTGCAGCGCAGGAAGCCACTCGCAGCACATGCTGTTGATGTTGTTGTAGAGTCAGATGCAGATGCTCCATGACATGCCACATTACGTAAGTCAATAAGGCATGGATGCACTTATTAAGAGGGGTTTACAGAGGATGAGACTGGGAGTTAATACTGTCTGGCACCAAATATGTATGGTCTGTCTCTAATGCTTTATGATGGCCTAGTGTGGCATGAGATTCAAATGACAAACGAGTGGATGATAATGTGCAGGGACTCGTGCCTCCACTATTTTGATTGACTTGTGAAAGGCCTCTGTCAATGTGATGCAGCTGAAAGGGGAGTGATAGCTGACATCCCTCCCTGACCCTCAATGACAGAGGTGACCAGCTCCCTGCTGCCTACTTGCTCTACTAACAGCAGTCACTCCACTTTTGATTTCCATGCTATTGTAGGTGAGATAGGACACAGAGAGAGTCAGGGAGCAAAAGTGTGGTTTGAAGGTAGTGGCTTGTGTATCATCAGCATCATCAGCATATTCTGCCATGGCAAATCACAAAGGACTACAGGCAGATGTTACGTGCATTCTACTAAATCTCTTGCATTTGGAAGAAGAGCACTGGCGCAGGGCTTATCATGAATGAATCGGAAAGAAGAGGTTTTGCCTTCTCTAAGTGCACTTAGTTGGCTGCCTGACAAAATCTCTCTCTTTATCATTCCATTTCTCCACTTCATCCCTTTTCTCTTGCTCTGTCCAATCATTCTGTCTGCTACTTTCCTAGTGTCCACCTTTCTCCTGTCCTGTGATAAAGGTGATGCTATCTGGCTGCTGGTGTTGTCTTGAATCTCAATGCAATCTTTGCTGGTAAAGAATGGAAAGGACATAGGCACTTATCAGTAGATCTCTCTCTTTCTCTCTCTTTCTCTCTCTCTCTCTCTCTCTCTCTCCCTTGCTCTCTCTCTCATAAAACAGGCCTACGCAATTACCAGCATGCTAGTAATTCATCACAAGTATCAACACACATTGTACATATAAAAACAATTATCTAACCAAACACCAATACAAAACCCACACCTGCATACAAACATTGACTGGTATACAAATTACACCCAAACTGAGAAAAAAAAAGAAATGTGCATGAAAACAAATAATAAGGAATGCACAAAGAATTGCAAAATAGCCCATTTCAGAATCTTGACTGGCACAAAAATTGCACCTGTGAAAATATAGCTTTCAACAATTATGTCAGTCTTCTTCAACACAACTGCTCTCTGCCTGTCTGTCTGTCTGTCTGTCTGTCAGTCTAGGAGGAGTTTCCAGAACACATAGATTATAAAATGGGGCTGGGATGATCCAAGCTCTATTTTTGTATCAGGATCAGCCATTTCCTGGTGTCTCCTACAGGTAATGAGGCTGAGATTTATGTGTCAGAGGCAGCAGTGGCATGGACTTCCCCTGCTTGTTACAGTACCTGGAGCAACAACCTGAACAGGTTGTGTGTGTACGTGGTGGGTTAGGGGTTAGGAGGGAAAAATGTGAGTGGGACAGGAGATAATATGGAGGTAATAAGCGTCGGTGAGCAGCAGAGAAAGAAAAGGCAATGTATGCAAGAAGACTGGAGAAAAAAGCTGAGAGGAAGCTCCCACCCCTCTGTCAGTCACTTCGGCTTCTCTAAGAGTGACAGTGATTAGCTTGTTTATCGTGAATGAAAACATTCCTCTGCATTGTCACGCATTTTCTCAATATGCTCAACTGTTGTAACACGCACATAAAACCACACTTTCAGCCGCAAAAGCAAATAGGCACATGCACTTGGAGCACGACCGTATGTGTAAAGAGTCATAAAGTTGCACCTGCACCAGCAACCAGCAATCAGTATGTCTGACACACACCACTGAGAATAAAAGGTGCACACAAAATCAAACATGCATGATATTACACATAAAGGCAGCTGCTATGTTCTACTATGCCTGTGATTGAGTGTGTGTGTGTGCATGAGAGAGAGAGCGAGAGAGAGAGAGAGAGGAAATTCTCTGAAAGAGGCCAGAGTGGAAAGCAGTACAGCTATTAACTGGCGCTGAGGAAATCCCTTCTCCTCTCTATTCACAGATGCAAGGCACAATAATCTTTCCACTGCTTCTAGATCACTGGCTCAGAGAATAACATGAGGTGGTATATTGGCCATAATTCAAGGTTTAACTCTCACATGCACAAAAATGCTGTCACATTCTCCACTTACATCTCATATGCTTAAACACACACGCAATCATTGCTTTAACTGTCACATTTGCAAAAACGCTCTTGCACCTAAATGCCCTTACATTCATTATTAAAACCCTCACATAAATTGCCCTAACATTCAACTGCTCTCACATTCACTAATGAAACCTACTACTTTTACTTTTAAACACTCTTACTGACATATAGATTTGTTTATGAATGAATATACAACAGCTTTCATATAACAACCAGCTCATGGATTTTCTCTATATGCATCTTTCAAATGTGTGTGGGAAAGCTTATCGGATAAAAATGACTTTTTAGAAATGTACAGTAAGAGGGAAATATGGTGTGATGAGAGGTAGGGTAGAACCTATTGTTTTTAACAGGTGTATAGATGAAAACAAAGCAGTTGACAAAATGGAGCTGGGACCAAATACACTCGCTCAAGTTCCAAGTAAGTCATAGGGTTCAAGTCTCAAAGAAGTCGGAAGTCTCAGTGAAGCAAGTCAAGTCAAATCAAGTCACAGTAGGATCAAGTCAAATCAAATCAATCAAGGCAAGTTTAGGTCTAAGTTAGTTGGATGCAAACAAGAGAGACATTTGCTCAAAGAGAATCTAAAAATACAATCATGGAAAAACAAATCACATTAGTGGACTTTGCTCTGTAGACTAAAGTCAAGCTGACAAGCCAAGCCATAGTATTCAGAATGGCAATAGAAATCCTTGCAATGGCAACACTCGAACGGTGTAGAGTGGTATTTTGCTCAGAGTGATCCAGCATAGATGAGGTTTGGCACATAAGGTTATGGCTGTGGTCACCAACATTTTTGAAATTATGTTAACATATATACGTCATATACGTCATATATAATATAATGAAGTCAGCTAGCATTACCTGGCTGGCCTGGCACTTCATATTACATTAAGGTCCAATGTGGAATGTGAATCTGGGAGTATGTTTTGCGTACTACCATTTTCTTGTAATATTCTGTGCTATAATCCTTGATCCAGTAAAATGTTACTGGATGCTATCCGTCAGAGTGAGTGAGCTCTTGTGAGAGAGTGAAATAGAGCAGACTACAATGAACGATAAACAACAATGATTGGCTTACACACTGTGGCAATCAATAGTATGACTTGCAAATCAACTTGAGGTATCGTACCTATCATACCAAGCAATTCTCAGGTCATCAACTACAAATCTATGTCAAGTCTCAAGTCCCCATGTCCCAAGTAGGTTGCAAGTGGCAACTTTGTGACCAATGTCAACTTATGACTCATGTCCAAGTCTACGTCCACGTTCTACTACAAAATGTGGTTAGAAACACACTGTCTCTTCCTTGCAATTAAAACATTTTATTGTGAAACACAAAACGCTTTGGTCTTCCCCAGGTACTGTGCAATACGTCCCAAGAAAAAAGTTTTCTTAATAAAACAATATGCAATAAAATAAATTGTACGTGAGAGACATTGTGGTGGAGCTCTTTTGCATGTTTTGCACACCTCATTTCTGAGGTGAGGGATCCAGAAACATAAGCTATAGTTTATCATTATTTGATCACAAACTGGGTAGGTAACAATGCAATTTTAACAAATTTGGGTGAAACATTAAAATAATAACAATAATAATAACAAAGGTTTCCCATAATAACTGTGTGTTTAAAAATGCTTTGACATATGCACCTCCTGAACATAACCTATGGCCTGAATCCTTAGAAAGAAAATCATGCCTATACACAGTATTTATGTGACTATAACAGCATAGATTGTGCTTGACTTTCAGACTAACACCAACCATTGAAGAAATTCAAATAATTTTCCAGTTGCACCAAAAATACACAGCAAAAACAATAATATACAAGTAAAGCTATTGTAACTATGCAATGCACCTCTGAGGTTTGACTAAATGAACATAAGGTCAAGTAGTGATATCAAAGTACAATATTTTTCTTGTTTATTCCAAAACACATTACATAATAGCTTTCCACTTGAAATGTGAGTTGTTGCACTGTGTTAAGAGTACTTCAGGTTTCCAGTATACACATTTATATTTGCCACTTATGTGATTTAAACAAATTAAACAATTTTCCTTTATTTCAATTTCATTCCTTAACATAATTTTCTTTTCACTTCGGTAAAATACACTGTGCAGATAACATAATAGCATGTGATTGCATTTTTTAAATTATTCTGTAGAACATGTGTTTGTGAACATGTGCATGTTACACCCACCATTCTTAGTCTAAATTTGCCATTTTTGATCTGTGATTCATGGTTAATTGCCCTTTTGTTTAGTTTGACAGAGAACAATGCATTGTTAATTGTTGGAGTTGGTCTCTCTTCTCCTGTAGTTCTGAACAGCAAAATATATTAAAGCAATTGAGGACATCTAATTCAAAACTGAGCAATGTTTTAGCATTTTTGTGTGGAATTGTGCTGTTATGCCTAATTGGCTGATAGTTCTCTGAATGAAGCTGTCTGCTGTTATGAAGGCATGATTGAAATTGCATTTTAGAGGCAAAGAATTGCATTTCATCGTTGACTAAAATGGACAACAACCAGTTGTGACGCTCACACCCAACCGCAGGTGTTGTGCTGCAGGAGTTCCTCATCTCTGTTTTCCCCCTCTAGCCATTAGCTTCACATTTTTTTGGTATCTCCTTATTAATATCTGGAGGTTGTTTAGTGTATGTTAGTGAGGAAATCACCATGATTAGGTTGGCATACTGTAAGGTAGGATTCTCCTCATTTCACTTTTTTTCCTGCAACTGATCAGGTCATTTTCTGGTTCACTGCAGTCAGTGAGGCAGCGATTCTGAATTAGCATCGATGAATTAGTTACTGCAGAAGCTGCAGCTGATCACATTCAGGATGACAACACGCTCACAAGTTAGCAAGCTGTGTTGGCCTAAAAGCATCTGGCACCTAATTGTGACTTCAAGTGTATAAATAATCTCTGAACAGATCTTCTGAATGCGCATTTTATAGCAAACGTCATGACAAGATGAGTTAATCCATAAAAGGTGATGAGGCTAAATGTGCAAATAAAAAACACTGATGGCCAACTGAACCTCTAAAACTAATACCACAGCAGATAATAGCACAGAGCTCAGGACCATAGACAGCAACACACGTGGCTTAAATCCCACACTGAACTCCAAATTGGATTGCTCCAAACAGACAAAAGCATCAGCCACAGCACCATCTTTTTGCAATATGGTGGACATGATCTCAATATGTGATCAAAAGGAAAATAATCTTTATTTTATAATCATGATTGATCTGAAGAGCATACTTACAGAGGTATAGAGGTATCCTTCACTGTTCATGGCAAGGTATAGCCCTGTCTTTGCCCCCTGGATTGCCACAATCCGCAGTCCCACAGGAATCAAGTTGAACTGTGCTAAATTGGGAGAGAGATAGAGAGAGAGAGCAAGAGAGATTAGATAATGATATTAAACTATAGTACAGTAAAGCAACCCAGCCTTTTGCTCTGTCTTCATTATAATGGGCTAAATGGCTGCATGCTGTATCTCTGGTGGTGGCAGGTGGACTGTTGAAGTATGAAGTACTCGCACCATGCAACCTCAGCTTCACACTATCTCTAGACATGGTTGGTGCATGGCCTTGCCAAATGGAGCTTAGAGCAAAGACAGAGTGAGAGAATGGGATTTGCTGGGGTCTGAGTTGGTGAAACTCTTACCAAACTGATAACTGCATCACAAAGAAAGAAGTTAAATTACATTTTAACTGCCCAAATATTAATGCAGGTTGTTAAACTAACACTAGTTTTCAACTACATCCAAACTACATTGTAAGTATACATATCTAAATCTGGAATGTCAAATAGGCATAATACAAAGAAATATGACTAGGAACAGAACACTCTGTGTCATGGTTCCTGGTCTGAAACATAAACTCTGATTGCTAAAGGTCAAGGTGAACATTCATATAATCTCTTGACAATGGTGGTACATAAAGTGATGGCCTTTGCAGGTGAACTCATATTCCAACTAACTTACCAAAACCTAATTTTGGTTACTTTTAAATAATTGTTATATCTAAAAAGTTGACACCAGTTTTGAAATTTGATTTTTTTTCTTGGAATAAGTGCTGCTTGGTGGATTGTATGTATGCTGAAATTATTAGGATTCTTCTCAGTCAGGTTCCACAAGGTACTGTATGTATTTTAGCTTATGAGCAAGGAAACATTAAACTGTCAAATTTTGACATGCAGTTTGACATAAAGACAAAAATAACGGCCTGAATTGGGAATAACTTGACAGATGAGTTGACAAACACAAACCCTTTGCCAAGCTCAGCCATCCAGCCCCTATAGCATAGTGTGACACCTTCCATGGTTCTGTGGAGCTTGATGGGTAGAGCATGGCAATAATACTGCCAAGGTGGAGATTTTTGAAAAAAAAAGAAACTGCAGGAGTTATTGTGCACATGGCTCCTTTATGGTTTCCACTGATTTGCAGTTTATAGTGCAGGCCGACTAAAAGATTCAACTGGTGCCAGTGACTAGACCGTGAAAAATATGGACACACAAGTGCACAAACGCACAACAGTGAGCTCAAGCAACTACATGTACACACACACACACACTCACAGAAGGAGCTGCTTTCGTCCCTTGTGCCGTCCATGGTGCCATCTGGCTGCATCTGCAGGTAGTATCCATGTTGACTGTACAGCCGGGTTACAATGCCTTTCAGCTGGGGCTCTGCAGGGGAACAGGGGAAAACGGTGCTGTGTCAGACAGGTGCCGGACACAAAGGTCGACAACAGAACTGCATAGGCATTCACTGATTTACAAAACCTGAAAGAAAGTCAAGAGTTTGGAGGCGATAATCATGTGATGTGATTTTACTATCTACAGTGGACAGATTCAGAACTTGTATATCCAAGTTCTTAATCATGTTTATGCTATCGGTACCAAATCATAAAACTAACCACAATACCCAGAAATTTATCCTGAATACTGCCACTCGCACTTTTTTTCTCATTTCTGTAGTTATAACCAGTGTGATTACTGTTATCCTTGGACTATATATATATATCAGATTGGAAAAAGTAAAATAGCTACTTTCTTGGGGATGTTAGATTCAGCTTACTTCATATATTCATAGTATATACTGTAACAGTATATTCTATTAAAATTTAAAAAAATGGATATCAAAAATTGCCTCTGTAATTATCTACTCTTTTTAAGTGAACAGAACAAATGAAAGTCACATGAAAATCTTACTGGGCATCAGTGGAACCCCTTTGGGGAGTGTGACGTGGAGGAAAAAGTGCCGACCAGAACAAATAACGATTGACCTCTTTTACTCATCATTACTGTGTTGGAGCAACATATATCCACCTTAGAACAACAGAGAAGGGTGCAGCTCTTTTGTGTTGTATATGTACTCTAGGTTGAGGGTTTATCTATGGAGTGCGGCACTGTAAAACATAGATATGCAGCACAACAATGAAAATAATATTCAGTAATCATTGTTTTAGTTCATAAGTAAATTGCCTAAGCACATTTTTAGAGTAATTTACCCAACATACATTGAAACTGAACTTCTGTAGTATTTCCTTCTAATTAATTGCTTTATAAAATGCATTTTTGTGAATACTGATTGAATGATTGACGATGGACGTGGTTGTTCTTGCTACCACTGGTATTTTTAGCAAGAGTTTAGGTCATGAGAGGATGAGGTCAAGTGAGACAGCTAGTCTGTCTCCCACTAAATAAGACATATAATCAAGGGGACAGGGTGGTGAAGGAGAAGGAGGATGAGTAGAGGGGGTGAATGTTTCATGAGCCCAGTCCCTGCAGCCTACTTTGTGTTCATTTAAAAAACAGCAAGGATCCTTGAAGAACACTCTGACATCACCAGTGTCCCCCTCTATTACACAAAGCACTCTCTGTGTTGGGGAAATCGAAGTTGTCTCCTGAGCTCAGCTCCTCCTCCCTAGGCCAGGCAAAGACAAGGAGAACTCTGCAGGTCCCCTGACTTAGCTTAGGGCTCAGTCACTTTCACTTAGAGAAAACAGCCCGGTCATACCTAGTGGACTCTGTCTCCTCCAATGCAGCTTTAATGAGGGAGATGAAACATGGATGAAGGAGCAGTTTATGATGGAGCCTCTGGAGGACTGAGGGCCATCTGGGAGTTCCCCCTCCTGTAAACTCCACCCATGCCCTCTCATACACTCCCCGGGGAGGGACCTAGGGCACTGCGCAATCTGCTCTTCTTCTCCCTGCACTTTGGACTAGCACAGGGAGAAAGAGAGACAGAGTATGCAGAGTATGCAGGGGTGTGATTTGAAAGACTATTTCCCATAGGAACAGTGCCAGGGTCAGTAAAATTGAGACCTATTCTCATAGTTTCAGGCATGCATCTACAGGACTCCTGCAGCCTCATCTCCTCAGATCTCTTTCTATCGTTTCTTCACCGTCCTCTCTCTTGTCTTCCCTCTTTCACAGCTACTTGTCAAACATCTTCCCTGTACTGTAGCTCTTCTCTCTCCCCTCGCTGGCCTCTTCTTTCTCAATTTCATATCCTTTGAGTTGTGTGTGCTTTCATCCTCCCAAATAACATCATACATCACCCAATCAGAGCAGGGAAGCTGTTCATTACTTGTCCCTACAGATGCAAGAGAGAGATGAGAGAGAGAAAGAAAGAGAGATGAGAGGATCAGGGAGAAGAGGAGTGACAGCAAGGGAACAGAGTGAGCGAGATGACAGTGTCGTTTCATTAAGAGTGACGGCTGTATGCACTGAAGAAAACGCACATTTAGGCAGAAATTCAATAGACAGCCCATGCAATATGGGGGTAATCAAAACTCCCATGCTTGGTGTCAGGGGCACTAAAACTGATATTTCATTTACCAGAGCTAGCTTTAATTCAAAATCCTTATGTTATAAAAACCAATGCACAATAAATCCAGCATCTGAAAGTGTGCTTGTTGATGTAGCTCTCGATCTTCCAGCAAGAATCATAGCCCTTGTGTTGCACTGCTAATGCATGAGCTTCATAGACAATCAAGCCAAGAACAGCTCTTGGGACCTCTTGCCACCCTACTACAAATATTGCAGTTTTTTAACAATTAGGGCCCAAGGTCATGTTCTGTGGACTGCTGTATTTGAGAACTCAACATAACTTAATTTCATCCAAGTGTTATGTTTTATACAAAAAAGTACATACTGTATAATTCCTTGTTTGATATTCAGTTAAGTATGCTACCTGGCCAAGACTGAAAAATGAAACAGAGAATCTGGGCTTTTAGGATTGTGAAGTGAGTGCCAGTAAGTGCTAGTGGTGCCATTTTGTGATCAGTGAGTTGCATTTGAACATTAACAAAGTTAAGCTTTGTTTGAAGGTTGTAGTGTTCTAATCATGTTAACAATAACACGTCTGTCAGCTGGAGTCACAGCTGGAAGCTCAGTATTTATTTCTGTTGCTATGACGATCACACACGCTGTATTTGCCTGTAAAACCAAGTGGTGCAAGTAGTCTTGACATTCTTAAAGATTGTCTGGAAGACATTAATGATGATGATGACTGTCATTAATGATGATGAGGTTTGAGGTTTTGCCCCAACCAGTGGAACTTTTAAATTTATGATAAACTAATATCAAACAGACCGCCAGAAATGTGTCATTCTCGATTCTGGTCTCGATTGTGTTCAGTTTAGAATTGGTTCGTTCCAATCCTTTTATGACAAAGAGAAAGTTACCTTTACTTCATGTAATTCATCTTGTAACTCTGTATTCTTTCCTCAGCTCTGAAGCTCTTTCTCATCTTCAACCAGGTCAGAGTGCAGCAACTAGTCTTCAAACAAGAATTAAGTGAAGAGATCATACAAATCCCATCTTAGATGCCTTGCACTGATTACCAGTTAAATTTTACAAAATGCCATTTGACACTGTGAGTAATCGTGACACATTAATTAGTAATTTCAGGTTGCAAAATCGTTTAGAAATGGATTTACAGCATTTTGGAATGAAGCCCTTTCATTGATTTTAACATTTCACTCATTTGTTTAAAAGAATAAATGGCTTGGCCCCAGCTTATATTACAAAGCTTTAAACTCCCTACATACAAAATAGTCTGAGATGCCCTTTTGACTCTTTCAGGGTCTACAAAACAGACAAAGGGAAAGGTTTCTAAACTTGCCCAAGAAAATACGATTAGAAAACTGTCCTGTTTTTGACACAACTGAAAGCCCATTTTTATAGTCACAAACAGTATCTCTGAAATACAGTATTTAATTCAGAAAGGGCTATGCATCGGTAAGATGATTTACATTACTTTTTGATCACATAGATGACTGATTTGTGACATGAAGCTGGCCGTGTCTTTGTTCTAGGTCTGTATATGTATGTATAATCCTCTGAGAGAGGGAGAATAATAGAAATAATAGAAATTATATCATGATCATAAAAAGCTTGATGTGGTGAAGCAGAATGCCTCATGACGCAGGGGGTTAAACATAAACACACATATTCTTCCATTAGAATGGGTGTGTGGTATTGCAACAAGGATGTCAAGTGTCAAACAGCAGACAAAATGTAAATGCTCAAAACAGTGCATAATCATAACACTGACTTGCTGGGTCCCTAGGCTCAGTGTCATCACACAGCACAGATGCACTGCATCACCATGCAACTGCTCTCCTCTCACTCTCTTCACAGTCTAATCTCTGCCTAGTACACACACACACACTTGTTCTGTCATTCTTGCTAATGTTATGGTGGCATTAGGTGTGGATACATCATAAGAAACAAACTTGTCACATTGTCACCTGAGTAACAGCTCCATGCCCCATAATAACACAAGGCAAAAAGGACCCACACCACACACACACACACACACACACACACACAAAGAGTGTATGTACATCCTTAACCTCTTTCAGAAATGAGTATAGACAGGCTTTCTTCAGTGCTTAATGTAAAATCAAAGCAGGCATTCCAAGGATGATACTGAATATGTTATGCTGGAAATTTGAAAAATAAGTGGCTTATTATGAATGTTTAAAGGTGAAGTAAGGACACTAGTGTAGCAAAATGGCAATTCAGGTTAGAATATATTTTTCGTTATAGACATGCTACAAATGAACCACTAGAATCTCCAGTTAAAGAACATGTGCATGGCATTGACCTCAAATATAGAAAAGTGTGTTTTATTACCTTTTAATCTGCTTTAGGGGGAATGCAAGGACAGATTATGCTCAGCCAGGGTTAGTGTCCAGGGCACAGCAGGGTGAGTACACATGTTACCAGGCAAGTCAACATTTTATTTCTATAGGCCCTCGAGATAGTACACAATTCAGTGTGACAGACACTGTCTGGACAGCAGTCTACCTCTGGCTGGATTAGGAAAACACACAAAGAGTTGTTTACATGAGCAAAAAGCCTGTGTTCGTGTCATAAGGGTGCAAAGTGTGCAGAGGGTGCAAATACAGCTTGTACTACTCCTCAGGGGTAAACAGAGAAGATGATAACTTGGTAGGGTGGAATGCCAGTAACTCAAAGGCCATGTTTAGTGCTTTGGTTATACTGTATATTAGGGCATACTTGACATATATGAAGGCACAAAATGACCATAGACCATCTGCAGCAAAGTACATGACAGCTGGAGTGAATCAACAGAAGATCACCTTCACTTTTGGCAGGTGTCAGAGCCAAAAACAAATGTTTCATATGAGGCATCTTATAATGCATCCAGTACCAACACTGGGTCCTAAAAAGGAACAGTTGTCGTATGCATTGGTCTCAAGCAGTGTATGGTTTATGTAAAATGCATAACCATGTAGTGGGCCCCCGGTGATTTGCCATCAACTTCCATGTGACATGCTTATATGACAGACAAGTGCACTTTGGGGGTTCAAAAGGAGAGGCCTTGATCCAAGAGCCCCTGCCTGAAAGTGAGAATGTCCACAATGGAAGCTTGGAGGCACAGCAAATCCTTAGATTCACACCAGTGGTCGAATGAACGCCATTGGAATACAGATGATGCACAAGTGCCCAGCATAGTGCTAATGACTTCACTATCTAGGAGGCAAACGCTTCACTATCCCATAAACATTTCTGGCCTGAGATACTACATTTTTCCTTGAGCCTGTGTCAACAACTCCTTGCGTAATGAGAGAGCCCGGGGTCCCCATGTAAAAGATATAACACTTAAAAGAAATGTTGCCTCTTGGGCCAATGAAGAGCCACCACAATCATGATTAACCCCACCTTATGTACCCGGTCTACTCTAGTGTGCTTCCATTGTGGGATGTCTGCAGATAGTAGTACATCCAAGTCCTGTAGTTAAAGAAACAGCGAACAGCATATGTTGTCTTTCAGGGTGAACAGATCTAAATCTGCCTTGCTGAACTTCCCGCATATGGGAGACCACTCACAACTGTAGTGTTGATTGTCCTGGGTATTTCCTCTGGAGAGGAGGTCCACGCCTACATCCACCACTCCGAGACATGTGTGGCTTAGAGTGACAGAGAACGCTCGCTGATCCAGGTCAGTAGAGTGTAGGTCAAAGAGAGCTCCAGTGCACCCTGAAATATGTTGACTCATCAGCAGGCCCATTTCCAAGTGACTTCTCCACACATGACCACACATCATTGTTCCAATGACAGATAACATAGACAAATGAAGTGTCTGGAGGGGGCCTGAGAAGACACTGTATATACAGTAGTAAGTAAGTTTCTGTTGAAAAACCTTCTGGGTTTCTGTGACAATGCCCAAATTGAAATTCCAACGAATGCATCTTCAAGGACAGTTTGACTCAGCGTTGCCTCTCCCTCAGTCTAGCCAATCCATAGTTGGTGCGCCCACACTCTGGACTCCTAAATGAGAGAGACATTTCCTCCTGGTTCTATTATGTTGGGGAGAAATCTAGCAGCAGTTCATTTGCAAGCTAAACAATTTTGAAACGCAGAAGTAAATTATAAGTAAGTGTTAGCAAGTTTCAAAAGAGCATGGGATCAAAGTGATTCAAGTTACTCTTACTTACTTTTATTACTATGGTGTACTGTTGTACACCATAGTCCAGTACCTGGGTTCAATGATAGTGCTAGAATTATTTTTCTTCCAATCCCAGCACTCACCACTTTATGGTCTACACAGGGATGCCTCTCATCAATTACGTTCAGCCGTGATAATGATCATGGAAATTACCCGGGGGAGAATGGAGCTTAGGCATACATCCATGCACACAGCTATCAATTCTCTGTGTGTGAATGAGGTCGACACACACTAAAAACCCAGATAATTCCTCCATGCAACACAAATGGCATCAAGGACACTTAAAACCCTTGCTGCAATGTAACTGCTGCAGTGGTTGAGGTTGATCTGTAATCAATGTAGTGTATGGCTCTGTGCTGGTTATACTAATGTGTTTATCTGACATGATTTGTTAGCCTTTAGCTCAGTATGAGATGTTCTGTGGCTTGCAGTTCGCTAGCTGAGCTCCTCTTGATAAGGTTGGAGGTAATTACTGGGGGCCTGCTTGACTGAGCAGCCAAGGGCATTTCTCATTCTGCTCCGACTGAAGCTGAACCAAACTACAGGGGTTTTCCTTGCCTTTTATTTTAAGGACTCCCTGTCTCTTCCCTCCCATCTCATCATGCTCCCTTTCACTTTCAACTCTTCTCTCGCCATCCTCTTTCAACCAGTCTGTGTGTGTGTGTGTGTGTGTGATGCGTGACGACACGTGTGTGCATGTGTATATATATGTGAGAGAGAGGGAGCAGTCTGTCTCTTGTGTAGTGTTTGATTCTGCTTCTAATAAAAGGAGAGCAAGGTTCTTTCGCTTTTTTCCCTTTCTAAACTGGGCCATAAGCTCTGGAGTGCTGCTAGTAATTATCAACCTTATTGGAAGATAGAGGGGAAGAGAACGAGAGGAGCAAGGGAAGAGGCAAGAGAGATGATGAAAGACAGTTGAAAACATCGAGGCAATGATAAGGATCAGCATCAATTTGTCCAGAAATAAGGGGTGGCAAAGGGGAACGATGGAGGATGAGCAGGACGAAGAGGGGTAGACGGAAGGTGACTGGGTTAAAGAAGCAGTATGGGCATGAATGAGGTGGTGTATGACTTCATCTGCAACTGCAACACTGCCCTCTTATTTTAAATGTAATTCATTTCCTAAGCCATTTCATGTGACAGCCATAGCAGATCACATAACTGAGACAGAGGTATTGCTGCTTCTTAATGACACTGACAAGAGCATGTGCTACACACGCAGAAGGAAACTGATTCCCTGATACACATTAAATAGTCACACATTTAACATGTGCTTCATTTGCACTGTGACAGGTACATGTCAGTGACAAATTATCAATAGAGCCATCCTCAGAACAAGGAAGTAGATTTAATATGACATGGTGCAGCATGCTGCTTTCTCACTGCATTATCAATATCATATTATTAATGTTATCAATGCATCAAAGAAATAATCAGGGCATCACATTTTCTTTCTTGGGGTTGAAATCTTCTGCTTACTTAAGTGTTTTTCATGTGACTTACAGCTACATAGAAAAATAAGGCATAGGGGCACGTGAAGGACACCAATGCAGTTGCAGTATTCCCCTGAGCCTTAGCAAACAGCTCACCAAGACCCCTCGCCTATCCTCTTTCCCATGAACCCTGCAGCACGCAAATAGGCACGTCGATATATGCACAAAAACAAACAAACATTCTTCTGCACTCCCACACACATCCGGACCTCAGCCTGATGGCGTTTAATGAACAAACAACTAAGCTGAGCAGCACAGTGATGGACAACAAAGTTTCACAATTTGAACTGCTTCCTGAAACACCTGGAAAGAGTCCTGACACACTTCCCATAGGGATGGCTTTGCCACATAGAAGTAGCAACCCTTCAGTGGAGACGCATGAGAGCAGTTTGGCGTTGGTGGTGGGAATTCATTGTCGTTTTCAAACATTTCAGAGATAAAAGTATAGCTGGCAGAAAGTCAGTACTAACCACACACTTCTTAAATTTGCACCCAGCTGTGTATAAAGACACACACACACACACACACACACACACACACACACATTAATGCATATACAGGAATGCAATCCATCTGATTTACAGAAAATTGGTCAGTTTGATTTAATACTCGATGGATTGTGGAGTAAAGTAATCCAAAGTATTCCAAAAGCACACTGAAGAAATAATTTCACACGAATGAGTCTGAGTAATCCAAATGATTCCATTATTGAATAAGATCTTAACCTGGCTGTTCAGTAATATGTCATGATGCATTTTGATAGTAACCTTCCTAACATTGTATATACATGCATATACATACAGTATGTGCACACATATACACATCGACACACACACACAGACACACATGCACAGTACAGCACACACATTTACTATACATACAAATATTAAGAAACCCATTGCGTTCCCTACATTTTCAAGTCATATTTTTTATAGATGTACTGTAATCCAGGTTGACAGAATCAGTGAGTTGATATATAGCTGCATTATCAGAATTCTTCCTGGTTCTCTTGCAGTGTGCAGTACTTCCATTCATGCCCCTCTCTCTCTCTTTCTCATTCTCTCTACCTGAGCCTCTCCCACTCTCTCTTCACCCCTCACTTTCCCCTTATTCTCGTCATTATCTCTATGGATGCCCTCCATCCTCACCGTCTTTCTCTTGTGAGAGGTTAAATTCAATCTGTCCTTGTCAGGCTTAATCAAAGTATCCACAGATTCAATTTAGCAAGTATGTGTGGGAGGTTGAGGTGGCGTCTTTAGGACGATAGAAAACAAAAGGGTGCTCTTAGTGCACACATCCCTCCGCTGCTTGACTGTGAATAAGATTTAAGGCCATTGTCAACATCCTCTGTATAACATATATCCTACTCACAAGCTAACTCCAAACGCTGCAACAGCAGTAAGACTAATACCTTTTTTTGGAATAAACCTCCAAAAACACATTGATCCCCTCATCTCCATTCACTTAACCCGCTGAGGAGCTTCTCCAGCCTGGAGACATAAAGTAAGATAAACCTTCAAAAATAAAAAAAATAAAAATAATAAATTCCTTAATCTCTAATGGGTTTTTACTTTAAATAAAAAATCCTAAAGGATTACAGCCCAAAAGTCTGTTGTTGCATTGTGGTGTAATCTGATGTGTACATCTTGGTAGTTTTCATTATCAGAAAGTTTAGGGGAGGAATTGAATCACCTTATGCTCCTACGCATGAACAGCTGCACCCTCGTCCTATTCGCCATCAGCTATTTTAGATCCCTCTGATGAAACAAGGGTTGTTCGTGGACAAAGTTGAAAATCCCCAGAAATTGATGGGACAAACAACAAACAAACAGTTTGTGTTGTCCAGAGGCATAATGCTACTGCTGTGTGAACATCTCATAACTGTAGTTTTGATGACTTTAATGGCTTTACATGAATTAAAGGTTTACATTTAGAGATACACATACATCTTAGTCTGCAGGCCACTAACAGAAATTCACAGGGGGCCTGGGAGACAGTTTTCTGTTTTTGCTGTCAAACTTCCAAAATTTACTGTTATTGCTCATTTGCCAGTGTCTTGTTGTGATCCATGTCAGGCATCCCGCTAGTAGAACACCAATCATTCATTACATCCACTATGCTTTAACCAAATAAAACAGCACATGTGCATAAAATAAAATGAAAATGCTCAACTTTCAATTAATGTCAGTCTACTTTCTAGAACGACTAATGGAAGTCAAGGTCTGACGGTAGCTGTTTTCCGATATCTCATCCCATTTCATCTCCTTGGCCCCACGCTGTCTCTTTGACAGGCTGATTCGCAGCTCTTTCCAGTCTCACCCATCTTCCCTTTTATCTCCACAGCTATCTCTCTCTTCTTCTATTCCTCCCATTTTGATTACCTCTTTATCTGAGTCCACCCACATCTTTGCCATCCACCTCCTCCCTTTGACACAATTTGCTCTTGCATCATTAATATCTTTACTGCTATCTCTTATTGCCTCTGTTTACTTCTGCAGACTCCCTCCCTCTCACCCTGTCTCACTCTGTCTCTCTCTCTGACCCCTGTCACAGTCAGTAAAGTTCTGATGAGAAGCTACCTAACACTGCATCGTCTGATCAGGTGTTGTCGAGTAAGCGAGTTTGGGGCCCTGATCTCTTGCGGTCAGCTTAATGCTATCCTCTGCTGGATCTCTCCTTGTAACCTGGTCTGCTGCTCGCCAACCGGGGCCTAGATTTGTGGCCTGACTGTCGACTGGCCCCTTTGATGCTTACTCTCAACATACTACAGTGCATCTCCATGCCAAACATCCCTCTCTATGCCAGAAGATGTCGAGGTCTGCATTTTCCTCTGTATGACTATATTTGCATGCAACTCAAATGCTCCTCTTCAAGTCCATCATCTAATTTCAACCCAACTACTCATAAAGTGTTAGTATTTTTCATGCATATTTGTATTTTTATGATATTACTACTATAAAGTCTAGTGCCATTTATTCTCTGCTGAGCAGGCCTTCATGTACAATACTTAATTATAGCTAATGGTATATAACTTTGTTAACAAAGCACATTGTTGTTGAGCAATTATATTATTATTATTATTATTATTATTATTAGCGTTATGGATGGATGCCCCAGTGCTTAAATTGATCCTTACTTATATTTTGGATCATGTATCTGGATCTGAATCTGGATGGATTTTGGATCTGGACGTCTCCCGTCTTGGTGCTTGTGTCTGAGTGTCAGTATGTGCACATGCACCAAGATTGTGTGATCATTTGGTCTAAGTTAGAGGGGAAAACCGAAGGCAATACAGAGAGGCAGATGGTTCAATATCCCACTCTATTCAAGTCAGATTCCACCTTGAACAAACTAAGTGGGTGATTATTGATTAATCACTATACATTAATGAGCTGAATTGAAAAGGGGGCAGCATTGCAGATCACTGACAGTGGGAGAGTGCTTTTATCAGCCAGGCCTGCAGCCATCTTAAAGGAACCGCACAGGACAGGAAGAGCGTGAGAAAGAAGTGGATGATGATGAAAAGGAGGAAGTAAAATAGTAAAGTAAAATCAGGCTGACGCCATAGTTTGACAGGGCTATCATCCAGTGTTAGAAGCTTTGTGTCAACCACAGGTAAGTGGCAAGAACTACGTCCATGCCTAATATTTCAGTAGCCCATGGTTTATTGCAGTGGTAAACATAGCTTGTGTATGTGTTGGTGTGATGCTAATATGACACCTGACAAAAACTCTCCTCCTCTCAAAAAAATCAGCAGTCACTTGAGAAAACCTCCAGAGCCTGGGGATGGCTGCCATGTAGGGAAAAAATGGATTTCTGGTAAAGAAGTATAAACTTGTGTGTACTACATGATATAGTACATAGTATATATTCTGTATATACAGTATATACATTGCAAAGTGGAAGTGGAGGAAATCAGTTTAAAACTTGCTGAGGAATTAAAAGCTAGCAGATGGTTTTATAAAACTCTATCTCATGCCCTTGATGTGGTACCACGTGGACTCTACATAGATATTTGTTTTCCTGTGGCCTCCCCTGGGCTCCATAAAACCGCCTGCTTAGCTATAGCCGAGAATGGGCCCAAAGCGTGAACACAATCAGCAAGTGAGACTGAGTTCACACAAATGTCTGCATCACTAAGGTAGAGTATACTGTGTGTAAATGCATTTGTTAGTGAATATATCATTCAGAGCTGCAAAGGCGAATGCTTTTATCTTCACAAAGCCATAAGGCATGTCAACTATGAGAGAATAGGAACATACAACGGGATCCCAGGTTGGGGGCTTGTAATCATACATTACTTTGGTTCTTGTGCACACACTAACATACAAACAGATGGACAGAAACACACATTTTCATCACACAACATTAATTGCCTTACTCCTAACCCCAGCCTTAATCGTAACCGCTATATGACAAACAGTAACATTATCCCTCACTTTCAAAATAACCCTTTCTCTAGCAATACCCAGTGTATTGTCCTCGCATGTCACCACTTATCTGGGATTACTAATCTTTTGGATCCCACATATTAGTAAAACATACTGCACACTCATACACAGACACACACACACAGTGTACACTCTCCTTCTACATGGACACGGGTGCATGTCACACACACACACACACACTAAACATTCTCAAACAGTAGAAGTGGTCCTCAATACATGTGTGAGTCATCACTACAAACCCCAACAGCTAATGCATGTCACACAGGGGCTCACAGCTCAAACAGCAAATGAGATGTCACAACAAAGGCAACGTGACTGATTATGTGCTCATGAAATCATAATAAACAACAGCTCCCGTTTTCTACTGTGAGCGCTGAGCACTTTTTTCATGTCCACAATCAACCCCTTGACACAGCAATACCAGAGGAACATCTGGTATTATTATGTAAACAACTTACAGCCATTATGGAAAAGTGGTGATTCAAAATACAAGGACTGTCTAGGCTACAGAGTTTAGAACAGTTTACACACAATAACTGAGTTGAAATACACTTTTTCCAAAAAGTGAAGCAAAATTATTTGTGTTTTCACTGTTATGGCACATTTCCTAAGTTTGAGATATTTTGGTTTCATTTTTGCACCATGGAAATAGATTGATAGACTGTGAACATCAAATAAATAGCGATTTTTCTGGCCACCAACATAGGATGCCATTCTCCTGCTTTGACATGATTGGATTTGATCCAGTACCAAGGTTACTTACATTATAACTCAAATCTCAGACTGAGTGATCTGTTTAAGTGACAGCTCGACTGCAGCAAAGAAGACTTGGAATCTCCTTGGTCTTGTGAAGCTTTGTTTCCAAACGTGGGTATATTGCCCTAATATTACAGTAAGTGCTTTTAAAGAAATAATCTGCATGAAGAGATTTAGAAGAATATTGACTGACGTTCTAAGAGCATTATGATATAACACCTGTAACAATACCTGTAAGCCTACACATTTTTCAGATACCTAAGGATACAAAAGGAATTAAGGAATTTCAATGAAAGGAAAGGAAAGGAAAGGAAAGGAAAGGAATTGGCAGAATTTGCTGAAGTTTAAATGTGGTTTGCTTTGCTAACACATCCCAGAAAATAGAAAATTTGAAGCTTCCTGCAAACGCTTAAGATTTTCACAACACAAAACTACATCAATCTTTTGGCCATGTGGTTGACTTCAAAGTTTTGGATGACAATGTAGTCTTATGTGAACAGAAAAGCACAATATTTAAACATAACATAAAAAGAAATAAAATAAAAGGGCTCACTTTCCATTAAATGTATGAGGACTTGTTTTCAAATCAGCCTATTGGATCAATTACCCATGTAAAAGAGAAAATCAAATATGGAAGGATATTGCTCCATTAATGCAGAATATTCATATGTCACCAAAATATAACAACATACACTGCAAAACATCAAAACATCTAGTCAATAGTAGCAATTAACATAGAGTAATCTGTGGTGTTAAATAATAGCCAAGATCCTGCCTGTATATTCTGCTCCTCACTGTAGCTTATGGACTCAGGCTTCATCAAATCTAAACTCGCTAGAAAATTCATTAAACATTTAAAAATTAAAAAAAAATTGGCTGGAATGTTGTTACCATGGTGATGTTGTGATGTGGCACATTGTGATTGGTGGCATCCATAGCCTTATACCCCAGCTGACCTGAAGAAGGCTTGAAATTAATGTTTTGGCTCATTAGCCAGTGTGGCTAATGAATTTTAGAGTTACTAGCCACTAAGAAATTTCTCTTAATGATCTTTATCAGTAATGATAATGTTGACAAGAGTATATGAATGCATTTTATTTTTATGAATTTATTACTTGTATTACTCCAATCAAGAATTTTTACATGCCTGAATAGACAACAGGAATGACGTAGAATTGAGAATAGGTCTGGGAGGGACAGGAGGATAGAAATCAATGCAGATTTTATGTATTCCCCGCGTGTGTGTGTGTGTGGGTGTGTACAGTGGAGATGAGCCTTAGCAGCGTTGTGATTTTTACCCTAAATTTAGGATTGCTCATCCCAGCAGAAAAATAATGCTTTAGACAACGTATTATGTTGCTTTCTTTGTCAAAGACTGTTTCCTGCAATCTTTTTGCACTAAAAACATAGCACCATATTTTATTTGTTTTATAATTATTTTTTTTCTTATTCCAAATATTAGTTGTAATTGATCAATCTAGATTTCCCCTTTACTTAATTCAATGACAATTTACCGTCAACAAGTTGCACGTTCGCAAGAGAGAGGACCAGTGATGTTGTCACAGAATGCACCAATCAAAGCCTCAGTATAGAAGCCTTGTTTTCAGATAGAAACAACATCAGAGAACCTCTCCTGCAAAAAAAGCAGTTAGGTGCCCAAATTTTTGGGTCAGCGGGCGTTAATTTCAAGTTTTGGATGTGAATAGGGCGGTATAATTTTTCATCAAATTTGAAAGGTTAAGAAGTACACATGCAGCTGACATTACTGTATTACTGTATGAATTGTACTCTTGGACCAAGACTACCATGATGTACTACCATGTATTCAGCTATTTTGAAATTTTACAGATATTTTCCCTAGTTTTGAATGTAACAAACTTTTTGACCAGACATACACAAAAAGTTTGTAAAATGTGCCAATTGGAAAACAAAATGCCTAACTGAATTTAAGAAAGGGTGTGACCTATCACAAGATTTGCTGTCATAGAATTGTATGAAAGTTGGTGCACATGTACCCAGGGGTGTAAAGTACTTGAGTAATTGTACTTTGTTACTATACTTAAGTACTATTTCGGTACTAAGTAAAGAACTATTTGTACTTTGTACTATTTATACTTTACTCGAGTATTATTCAATTTGTATACTTGTATACTTTTTTTTGAGAAAAAAAAGATAATTTTTACTCCTTACATTTAAAATCAGACCTTTCAAGTACAAGTAAGTCTCGCAGGTCCAACGAACTTTAGAAACTTTATATTCTTATTTTTTTCATTGGCTGAACTAATCACCCCATGGCCGTACTTTATTCAAAACCAATAAGATCCCGATCAATGGAAAATTAATCTGCCCATACCCATGCTTATTGGTCCTTGTGCAAGACCAGAAAGTGGGGATCTTTGATGACACCTGCTATCAGAATATAACAGTCAGAGAAGCTACAGAAGACGGAGACTAAAGTAAAAGCGATCAGCACCCATGTTTGGTAAATACTGGCTAGCTGAACCCATTCGTTTCCACTAGCATTGATACAAAATGCTAACAAGCTTCCAGTGGACAGTAACCATAGTGCCAATTTAAAAATGCTTTCCAACTTTTTGACAAGAACCTTAGGATGTGCGATATTGAACTGGCTTTCGTGATGTCACAATTGTCTTTAGTGATGTTACGATTGGCTTTTGTGGTGCTACCATTGGCATTTGTGATGTCACGATTGGCTTTAGGCACGTCACAATTGGCCTTTGTGATGTCACAATTGGCTTTAGTGATGCCACAATTGGTTTTTGCGGTGTTACGATTGGCTTTAGTGAATTTAGTGAAGTAATTTAAATGCAAAAGAGTGTCCTCTGTTCTTTAATTTCAGAATTGTCTATCCATTGCAATAATAAAAAAGCTTACTTTTTACTTTTTTATACCTGAGTACATTTAAAGGTAGAAACTTTTTGACTTTTACTCAAGTGTATTTTTAGCTAGATACTTCGACTTCTAATCGAGTAAGATTTTGAACCAGTACCCATACTTTAACTTAAGTGTAATTTCTGGGTACTTTTTACACCCCGGCATGTACCACAGCTAAGTATTTGTCAAAATCGTAAGCTTATTGGTGCACGTGGGCATGGCCTATCACAGAATGCCTTATAACTCAAGGTGTTATTATACTAGGCATAACAACAAATTGCATGACAAATAACAAATCTAAATGGTGGCTCTGTAAATGTTCATCCAAGCCAAGATGGAAAGATGTCTGCATGTAGAGCAGATCATAACTGCCACTTGACATATAGCTATGAAACCTGCTGTGAGTATCAACATCTTAAGAGAGAAAACATAAAGAACATCAAAATCTACAGAGAAAACAACAATAGAATACATTTTAGGTAATGCAAACGCTCCATAGAGGTTATGGAAAGTCATGGGGTTTTGCATTTATCCTACAATTTTTCTTTTGTCCCGGTAACCTTGAGTGAGGTAGCTACCTCCAGCTAGCTTGTGGCACATTTATCAAAGAGGTTGGGCTGCAAGGGGTGGCTGTTCTCTAATTGGCCAGTGGTAAACCATCATGTTTTGTGATGACAGCAGATATCATGTTTTCCTCCTCTTGGCAAAGATTTAGTTTGGTTTAAATTGATTAGCCTACCTACCAGCTATCAAACTCAGTAAATGTGTCAAAGCAGTCACATTAACTTACTATTAATAGTCACTTATTTAGCAACACAAATATCTTCTGCCACATTAACCAATAATGACACTTTGCTTTTTAACTTTGATTGTTCATGTTGCTGCAGTAGGACAACACAGCACAGCAGAGCTTGTATGCTTGTATTCATGCACACTAAACTGGATACCATGCTGGGCAATCCCCTGTTCCTGACTGGCTGGAAGGTATTTGAATTACACTGATGATCAACTGTTTTTTTTTACAAATGTCCAGTTGTTTTTACTTTTACGTTATTCAAACAGATTCTTAGAGAACTGAATACTTTAAATTAAATTTAAATAGTTGCCATGCAACTTTTTGAACGGATGTATTTTTTGACTCATTTTGAAATTAAATTAAATAGTAAAGAGATAGTGACCATGCACTGAATTTCAATTAATGTATATTAAAAAATTGAATTTAAAGGTGATGACAAATGTGTAATATTGATTTGAAAATCCTTTGATTCAACATACATTCGTTCAGCTTTAATTTCTGGTGGCACAAATATCCCCCACATATGAGGAGTAGAAGTAAGAAGCAGAGGCAGATGAAGATGATAGCAGTGACTCACCCGGTCTTTTGTCGTTGCGACCTTTTCGACCCCCACATAGCCGTACTTTGGAGATCAGGACCAAGATCTGTTTCTGGCACAGGGACTTGTTGCTCTTAGGACAGGGCTTGCGCTTGTTGGCAACCGGTCGGTTGGCTTGGTCGTCCTTGACCGCCCGTTTCTGTCTAATGAGAGAGCTGGCGAGAGCTGCCATCTTCCCCCCCTCTCACCTTTGGGAGGGGGGTGTCTTCCTTCCCAAAACCCCCTTTCTTGGTTTGACTTTTGCTTTCCTCAAGCACCAGTGTAGGACAGAGGTTTCAAAGAAGCCCCCACAGGGGGAAATGGAGGTCTAAGTGGGTTTACAAAGAGGATTTTAGTTTGTGGGCTCCCTGGGAAAGGGAAGAACTGGAAAAGATGTGACTTCACCTGCAGTCCAATGTGAAGCCTCCACTCTGACAAGAAAACAAATTATCACAGACACTAACAGAGCACACAAAAAAGTGCGAGGGTCACATTTTCAGTTTAAAAAAAGAATGAGTGCGCTAGAATGATTGACTTTTAAAAAAATGTAAAGACAGACACATTCCCTACATTTCTATCCCTCTTCCCCACTCATCTTGCCCACGCATTAAAATGTTCAAAATATTGAAAAATAACTAACCTATTTTGAATAGACAATACCAAAGAAAAGGAGCTCAGACTATTTTACATATAAAAACACTTTTACTAAAGAAAAGTGAAATCATTGTGAACGCTAGGAAGCTATTAAAATTGCAAGAGAAAACAAGCTGGCTGTCACCATCTGTGTAGTCCATGGAAGTCCAACTTTGCCTCCCATTTAAATGTGGAAGGAAGGGATAATGAGCTGAGATTCCAAGCGGTAATCCAGCAGACTTAAATCCAGAGGTAGCACAGCAGGCGGGACACTGGCGGTCTTGTAAGAATGAAGCCAGGAACTGAACAGAGAGATGGACAGAGATTCCTCTCCTACCTCCGATGGCATGCTCTTTCCCCACAGCCCTCACCGAACCCCCCTCCTCCCATCCAAAGTCAGCGAGTGATTGTGAGAGTATGTGTGCGTGAATTCCAGCAGCCACCATCAGTAGAGGTGACATTCATGAGAGAGAGAGAGAGAGAGAGGTGGAGAGTGCTTAAGGTGCAGATTGTGACAGTTCCCTGTCTCTCCGAGAGGAACAGCATCACCACGTGCTATCTGACTGTCACATGCACACATACACACAGAAACTACACATGCACGCACAGCACATCAGTATATAT